>JBBPRS010000049.1:0-97705 GCA_038093155.1 Boletus huronensis | reverse complement strand
AAGGGATGAACGCAAGCATGAATGACGCGCACAATCTTGGTAAGCTCGACATGATCTGTTGTTCCACGCGCACGATCTGACCACCTATCGCAGCCTGGAAGCTCGCATTTGTGATCCGTGGTTGGGCAGAGATGTCCCTGTTGTCAACTGTAAGTCACTCCTGCAGTATATCTAACAAGTGTCTAAAATATCCGTTAGTACGAGTCGGAGCGCCGCAAATATGCACAAGATCTCATTGGATTCGACAAAATATGGTCCACTCTTTTCTCCGGAAAACCCCTTACTGGTAATAACGTCGATGGGGTTTCTCATGAAGAGTTCCTAAAGTGAGTCAAGTCATGTATCATCCGAGCTCGTCTAATCGTGGCCAATAGGGCGTTCCAGACCTTTGGAGGGTTCACAAGTGGTATTGGGGTGCACTATAGTCCATCCGTCGTTGTTGCTGACAGACACCAATCGTCGGCCACTAACCTCATCATCGGTGAACGTGTCCCCCCACAAATATTGCTTCGAGGGGCCGACGGACGCCCATACGAGCTCCAGGATCTTCTTCCATCCGATTTCCGCTACAAGCTCCTCGTGTTTGTCGGCGACCTCGGTGATTCTTTGCAATGGGAAAGGATCGAGTCCATGGTGAAGGACTTGCAGCGACCGGGGAGCTTCTTAGCAAGATACGCCTCGAACAAGTCTTCAAATTCCAAGTTTGATATTATGACGATCAGCAAAGGAAAGAAGGAAGAGTTCGACTTCCTGAAAGTCCCGTCGTTGCTGAGATCACATTGGTCCAAGTAAGTGGGGGTTTGATCCGGAACTAGCCCATCTTAATGTACACACCTTGCAGGGTCTTGATTGACGATACGGACGTTACGGGCACTGTTGGTGGAAGAGGCTACTTGTACTATGGTGTGGCCGATGAAGGTGCGATTGTGGTGGTTCGGCCGGACGGATACGTTGGCGCGATCGCGCCTTTGGATGGCGTTTCTGAAATCAATGATTATTTCGCACAATTCATGAAGGCATGTGCGTGAGGACATGCATAGACATGTATTTATATATTATGGTCTTGCCAAATATGAAGGCATCGCCCATGTGCATGCAGTTTCAGCAAACGTCATGTAGTGTATCACTTGCTCATCGCAGAGTTTCGACCTCCTTGTGCAGAACTTATTGTTGGCCAAAATCTTGTAAATTATCCGTGCATCCTGCGGCTTGTATATACACTCGAAGGCGTGTATGCGGGCTGACGGCGAGTAGACGGGGTTTATGCGAACAGGATGATACCCAGTGCGGTCCCTCAAAGATTCGCCACGCTCTGTCACAGTGTCGCGGAGCGTTGTTGTGAGCCCTTTTGGCTGTGGTATGGCAAGTAGTGGAACAGATTGTGCCCGGGATATAAATTAAGTTTGGAACGAATGACTGTCGAATGGCCACTCTGGACTTAAGCATCCGCGCGCGACGGGGACCTCGCTTCGGGGCCACCCGAGTAATGTCTGAAAAAATATTTTTCGTCGCAGTATACTACTTGCACCGCGCGTCGCTTAACTCCACTCGTCCAAAGCCATTGGAATAGGGTCTGTGGCTGCGGTCCTTCCGACTCGTTCCTCGCTGCGCCGGAGAGCGGCACTCCACCTTGGAAACAATCGATTCCGTGTGTATCCCAATAGATTTCTCTGAGACGTGCAGAACGTTTCAAAATTAACCGTCAACGTTCATCATCGTGTGGCCACGCGATGTAGACACGAAAATTTGATATTTGTTACAGAATTGTTCGGTACCGTCTGACAGAAAAGGCTACCTGCCATATACATACAAGACACCTGAGGGAATGTGCGCCAAAGGCCCTATCGCCTTCACCAACACCATCCACCATGCCTCTGAAAAGTCGTGTTGATGTCTTGATCATTGGAGCTGGCCCTGCTGGAGTGATGTGTGCCAACGCACTCGCAACGGCAGGCATAGATGTAAGGATCATCGATAAACGGTACGGAACATGTTCAACGTGGCCATCGCCCCGAGCAACCGAGTATTGACTGGCCCCAGTCCGATAAAGGTCGCAGCCGGTCAAGCGGACGGTATTCAGCCAAGGACAATCGAAGTGTTGCAGGTATAGGCTGCCGTCGTTCCCTACGTCGTTCATCTCGTCACTCGAGCTTTTGCAATAGAGCTATGGACTTGCCGAGCGCTTGATCCGAGAGGGAAACCAGATGCACATGTGTGTATGTCCAGGTTCGATTTATCATAAAGCTTGTGCGTCTCACGAACTATGATGGCTCAAGGCTTTCTACAACCCTGGCCCTAACGGAGGAATCGAGGTATGAGCCATTTTCGGCCTTGGAGTGTTTCTCTCTGAATAATGAGTCCTGAAGTGCACAGGACGTGCCCCCAACGTCACCGCGCCAACTGCACGCTATCCGTTCGAGGTGTGGCCATCATCATCGAAATTCTCTTCCTTGTGTTAATCCATGGACGGGCCTCCAGATTACACTCCACCAGGGAGCAATAGAAGCTATTTTTCTTGATTCTATGAAGGTCCATGGGGCAGAAGTCGAACGCCCAAGACGACCCTTGGCCATTGAGATTTCGGAAGACGTCGCTGAACTGTCCAGCCCTTCGTCATACCCAGTGAAGGTGAGCACTAACCCGTCCGCTCACCCTTTAGTTCGCAAACAGTGATCACTACAGGTTACTGTAGCGCATTTAGATGCGATCGACGACGAGAGCAAGACAGAAATCGTACATGCCAAATACGTTGTTGGGGCAGATGGTGAGTCGTATCCCACTTGTATGCGGGTCTTGCACCGATATTCAGTCTGTAGGAGCACATTCGTGGGTCCGAAAGACTCTAGGGATTGAGATGATTGGCAAACAAACTGGTAATCTGACCGGACTCGTGCTGTACTTCCGCTGTATGCCTGATCAAACCGAACAGACTACATCTGGGGTGTTGTCGACATGATACCAGAAACAAACTTTCCAGATATTCGTAACCGCACTGCTATCCATTCAACGAACGGGTCTTGCATGGTCATTCCCCGTGAGGGTGACACGGTCCGTTTGTACATTCAGCTATCGGACACGGATGTCGTAGATCCGTTGACCGGAAGAGTTGACAAGAGTATGATGAGTCCGGAGAAGCTTGTTTCGGTGAGGATTTTTTGGGAGGTGATGAGCTTTGTTTGTCGTACGATTGATGAGCGCCGGTAGGTCTGCAGGAAGATATTACACCCATTTAAGTTGGCCGACCCGAAAGTCATCGAATGGTGGACAATTTACATCAGTATGTCCTTTCCAATTTTTTTCACTTACGACCGTTTCAACGTGCGAGCTATCTGCCAGTTGGGCAGCGTGTGGCATCCAGTTACTCCGCTAAAGATCGTGTTTTCATTTCTGGCGACGCGTGTCATACCCACTCCCCTAAAGCTGGTGAGAATATCTTTCGACTGTCTGGAATTTTGTAATCATTTTTCCATGGTTTAGGTCAGGGTATGAATGCCAGCATGAACGATACCCATAATCTCGGTATGCATCTCCCCACGTTGTTAGCCGTAAACTGAGAATTGGTTAGCGTGGAAGCTTGCACAGGTGCTCAGAGGATGGTCCAACCTGTCACTCTTGAAGACTGTAAGTTTTACAATGACTCACCTTTTTGTACCTATTGTATCCTCTCTTCTTAGTACGAACACGAACGCAGAAAATACGCGCAAGACTTGATCAACTTTGATAAGGAGTTTGCAACTTTGTTCTCCGGAAAGCCGAGGACAGCGGAGAATGAAGATGGTGTATCCCACGAACAGTTCTTGCAGTTAGTATCATGCACACGGTGCCCCGGCTATCAGTGAATCTTCCTCTCATCAACTCGTTTATCAGAGCGTTCCGAACATTCGGAGGGTTTACTAGCGGCATCGGAGTTCACTATTCTCCGTCTGCGATTGTGGATCCCAAACACCAGGAATGCGCGAGCAATCTCGTCATTGGACAAAGAATGCTCCCACAAATCTTTGTTCGCGCTGCCGACATGCGCCCAGTTGAAATACAGGACTTACTCCCCGCAGATGTTCGCTTCAAAGTGCTGTTCTTCGCGGGTAACCTGACCGAGACGCGGGTCACCGAGTTGAATTTGCTCGCCGAGGAATTGAGCAAGCCGTCGAGTTTCCTCCGTAAATACAGTGCAGATGGAAAAATCTCGACTGTATTCGACATCATCACGATCACCACGGGCAAGAAAGATGACATAAATTACTTGTTCGTCCCTGCATTCTTACGTCCCCACTGGTCAAAGTAAGCGTTATCCTCTATCCATGTCGTTGGTGGGTTGATCCATGGATCCGTCGCAGAGTCCTTCTCGACGATACCGATGTGACAAAGAGCAAGGGTGGAGACGCATATGAGAGATTTGGCATTGATCCGAAGCGGATTACGCTCGTGGTCGTTCGGCCGGATGGATATGTGGGGATGATCGTTCCCTCGACCGACGTTGCAGACCTGGACAACTATTTTGGTTCATTCTTCATCCCTCAGGGTCCTGATCCCTAGTGGAATTTACTCTATGAAACAATCATATCACGAGGGCATCCTGTACAATTATGTCGAGAATCGTAAGCGTACAACACATATAGAGCGTTAATTCTCAACCTCGCCACCCGGGTAAAGGCGCCGCCTCCACACTCCCGATAGGTACTCTCCTTGCACCACTTCTTCCGACTGGTAATTTTGTTGGTACCTTCATCGTGGATTTAGCCTGTACTTCAGGTTTGCTCGTGGTGGAAGTACTGGGTGGTTTAGTCGGAGGAACACCCAGCATGGGCGGTGAACCTCTACGGGATGGTTTGTTCCGGTTCTCCTTCTCTCCAGCACCGATTGTCTTGGGTTTGCCCGTAGCGGCGGGCACAGCAGGTTCCTCCTTAACTTTGCTCCTCTCTTTCGACGTCCGCTTCTTCGTATCCGCCCTTTCAACCTTTTTCACCTGCACAACATTCCGTTCTGTCTTCTCTCTGAGTGGGCTGTCATCGTCTTCCTTCACTGCCACTGCTCCCGTCGGCGTGGTATCCTCGCCATCTGACTTCAGCAACGGTTCGGATTCCGGGCTCTCGGGGGAGTCGGCGAGCATGAGGATGCGGCTGAGTGGGCTGGGTTTTACGGGTGAATAAGCGTGCGTCATATGAGACGCCAAAGGTTTTGCCATGGGAAATGGACGTCGGAAGGGGAGTGGGGTGCGGGGTGCGGATGGGGCTGGGGCTGGGGCTAGTTTTTGCATGGGGGCGGGGGCGGGCTCGATGATCGTCGGTAGGGGGTTTGGAACAGAGGGTTGCGGGGGAGAGGAGGACGATGATGAGCCCTCAGCAGAGTCTGAATCGCTCTCAGGGGCGTGACTATCCAAGAGTCCGAGCAACGGGTCGGGTGGTGGCAACGATGTCCTGGGTGAGGGGGGTGGGAGAACGAAAGACGTTGGAAGGATCGATTTCGTCAAGGCGGATGATTTAGTATTCTTGTGTTGTTTTGATGCAGGGACTACGATGGGGATCACCTCCGTCTCGTACGCAGGTTCAACATTGGTGGGAGGCGGAATGGAGAAGATGGAGGAACGACGGGAGACACGCGTTTTACGACTGTTACCCGATTTGCCTACGACCTTCTGCTTGCGAGGGGACTTGCGGGGTGACTTCTTTACATCAGGAAGGTGAGCAACCAAACCGGGGGAAGGAAGTGCGCCGGGGGGTAATGCTTCCGGAGTAGGGGAGGTCGGTCGGTCGGAAAGCATTTGCTGGACCTGCCATGATCGTCTTTCTTCCAAGAACTTGATTTTTTCACTCTGAACGCGAAAATGAGAGACAGAGTTAGTGAAATCAAATCAACGAGCATTACCTCGAAGGTAGATTTCTCTTTGCCGAGCTTCACGGCTGCTTGAGCGAACTTCTCGCGTTCATCTTCAAGCTCTTTCTGGATGCGGTTGAGCCGGTCACGTTTAGCATCGCGTTCGGAAGCGATCATCAAGTCGTCCATAGAGGCTCTCTGCATCCCTTGGGCTGTCAATTGATTAAGAAGTTCACGCGTTTCGGTTGCGTGCGTCTCGTGTAGTTTCTTGGCTTCATCTGGACAAGAAGGATACTATCAGCTGAAAAGATAGCAAGGGATAGCGTCCGACACACCAAGTTCGGTCTGAAGCTTCTCGATGACGACCTGAAGGCGTTTACATTCCTCGGAGTCTACTTCCATAGGTTGTCCAGAAGTTGCAAGCTGGGTGGCGTTTGGCCTGTCCGAGAGGTGTTTTGATAGTATGGAAATGGCATCGTTTGCGGATGCAAAGAGAGAAAGAATTCTATCATCTGCCGCATTAATAGGGGTAAGCGGGAACAACGCATCATGATCAAATGAAGCAGGCTATTGCATATCAGTTTATCTCGGTCGAGGAACAATGAAAGAATCTTGCCTCTTCGGATTTGATGGAAGCCAGAATGCGTATTTCATGTATCATAGACTGCAAGCGATTCGCGGACACGAGTATCAGTCGCCTCAACCGTGTCGTCTCGTCAAGAAGTTCCGTTCTCGAGCTTTCAGCGTGTTCCAGAGCGGCTTCTAGGTATCCTTTACCCTTTCCGAGCAGTTCCATGCCTGAGGCGACCTCAGCGTTAGCCCCTCGAATTACCATGCCAGGAGAGGCTGTGGACGATTTTGCTTGAGAATCTACGAGTTTGGTCCATTTGTCCACCATTCGTTCGATCTCCTTCTCCTTCTTCTTGAGTTCGGCTGCGTGCGTGGCACGGAGGGCTTGGAGGGAAGTTCTCGTACGCTGAAGCTCTGCGGTGGTCTGTTTATGACTCGACTCTGATGATTGCAGCGAGCGAGCAGCAGTCCTAACAAACACTGGTGAGTGGTGCCCAGCAAGTCAGCTCTAGTGTCACTCACGCAAGACGTGACTTGTACATGTTCACTTCACGTTCTGCATTGAGTGTTCTCTCGGTAGAAGAGCGATGCATGCTCATGAGCCGCTCATGGTCGTACGATAGAGTTCGTAATTTCGTCGACAGTTCCTCTGCTCGCGACATGTCGCTCTACCACGTGTTCAGAGGTACGGACTCTGATCGGAACGGGTTGACATACCACTCGTTGACTGAGCATCGCGAGAAGACATTTCATGACACGTTCCATATTCTCATTAGAGGTACCCTCGAGTGATATACCAGGGCTTGCAGTGAATCCATGGGCGACAAGTTGTGAATTTATGTATTGGAAGCTCGAGGTCGATGTGCAAGACGAGGTCGTGTCAAAGGCTGATCCAAATTCAGATACGGATACATCAAGTGCCCAGTGAACGTTTCTTTGGGCCTCCGTCATGAGGCTTGGTGCTGTTTTCGCTGTCGTCGCTGTTGTACAGGTCGTGTTGGTCGTTGGGGTCGATGTTGAACGCGCCGAGTCACGTGCTCGAAATAAGTCACATGGTGGTCACGGAGAGCGTAACAGCTGCGCGTTACGTAATCGGGTCTTTTGGAAGGGGGATAGCGCCATCTGCTCCTCCTCCTCGCAGTATTCCGGTCTGTCCCTTGGCACGGATTTCGTTTATCTTTTTCTTTCCGTGACTTTGTTCTCGTTTTCATGCCTGGAGTCGTCATTCTTCACCCGACGTTTCCTCCACCAGGCTTCGGATCTTCGCACAGTGAGAAGAGTCACTTTTACAGTCCTGACAACACCAGAAACGACTACAGACCACTGCCAGCAATGCACAATGGTCCCGTCGCCACCAACGACGATCTGACAGTCGCAGAGGTCAAGGAAAAGGCAAAGGAAGACGTCCGCAAAGCTGCCAAGGGAGTATCCGCCATTACACTCATCAAGACTGCACGTACCCAGTCTCAGCAAGCTCGAATTCATGAAAACCAGGGCGACCTGAAGGCTGCTCTTGGCGCTCTTTTGAGGGCCGGTAGTTTAACCCACATGTTCATGAACAGCGCAGAGTTCACCGCTGAAAACAAACCCGGACGGCATGGGGTTTTGTACAAGGAGTTTACGGACTTCCAAAAAGTTGATCTCTATCTCCACTGACTCATTTGTGGTTAATGCCCGTATCATTAGACCGATGGCAGTAATCTTACGCAACGTGTTCAAGCCATCGAGGCCAAGTTGACCGATCTGGAAAGACCCTCTGTGACGTGAGCATTATTAACTATATCTCTCAACTTTACTCACATAAGCCATCAGCGACGATAACACCGATGCAGGACCAAGCAGACGACTCGGCACCTCCATAGCTGATCGCGTCAGGAAGTTGAACGATGCTGGATTGGCTGTTGATACATCCAAGCGTACCTCCCGAGAATTCCCCGCTGCACCCTCTACCCCTCTTTCCATTCCACTCAGATCCCCCGAGCCCATACGCACGCCCAAACTGTCGCCAAGACTTGTATCGCCGCCGCCGCCGCCTCCATCACTTTCAGCCGTCATCCCACCATCAAACAATAGCTCAACAACATCATCGCCCCACGCTGTTGTCCCGCCTTCCAGCCTAGGTCCTCCTTCGCCGACATCCTCAGAATCATCATCACCTCCTCTTGCTCACAATACTATCGCTGAATTTTCACAGGCTTTCCCATCCATAGACGAATTGGACGAATTCACATCCAGATTCCCGCCCGTTCCAGTTCCAGAACCCACAGGGAGCAGTAGTATCACCCACTGGTCGTCTACCTCGCAATTGAACGGCGTAAACGGCGTTGAAATGCCCACCTCACCTCGTTTCAAACAATTCCCGTCGTTATCTATCGACCCTGGTCCACGGCCTTCGAGTACACCAATAACGCCAACTATGAACGCCTTCATCAGCCGTCCAGCTTCTCCGGCAATTACTTCAAAACCGTCAATCAATAGTCTTGCGTCCTCCCCACTCTCTTCGAAGACGTCAACCATACCAGAAAAACCAGTGATTCAGGCGTCAAATACCATACCCCCCGAACTTCTGCGTGAATACTTGTATGCACCCTGCATTAAAACCCTTGTGGTTGACATGCGAACGCGCGAAGAATTTGACAATGAACATATCAAAGCGGATGCCATAGTATGCCTCGAGCCGTCCGTCCTTGCTCGTCCAAGGTAATTAAGGATCCATATACCGGCATGTTGTCTGCTAACGATAGGCGTAGCGTGACGGCTGCTAGCCTTGAAGATACGCTAGTTGTCGCACCACGTGAAGAATGGGTACTCTTTCAGAACCGTGACAAATTTGACCTCGTAGTTCTCTATGACGCTTCTTCAGAGACGTATGATGTTGCTGGTCCGCTCTCGGCCTTTGTCCGAGCCGTGTTCGACAGTGCATACCGGAAATCTCTGCGTCATACGCCCGTGTTACTTGTAGGGGGTCTTCAGGCATGGAAACAGAAGTTTTTTGATGAGGTCGTTCGCGGAGCTCCCGGTGGAACGCGGGCTTCAACAAACAGCATTCTCGAGAATGGCATCAGTAGTACCTCAGGTGCGATATTATCTTCAGCGTCGATCCCTGATGCGTCGCGTAATCGGTCGTTGGTGGGCTCATCGCATGTCAACGGGCTGTTGATGGAGAGACGACTTCCGGAGCTGTCCCCTTTGTATGTCCTTACTATTCCAAGTTTCAAGTGATGTTCACAGCCGATGATGCTCAAAGAATGCCTGGAAAGACTCCTGAAGTTGACGCGATTCCGGATGCTTCTGCCTCTCTAGTTCGTCGACAACCGGTATCCAAGCCTCCATCAACTATATCACACTCTCATAGTCAATCGGAAAGTGTAAGATGTATTGGTATTTCTGGTGGCGCCACTTTCACTGTTTAGCTGCAGATATCACAATCACCCAGGCCGACAACCTACTCTTTTGGCAGCGGTACAACAAGCTCAACATCTATCACATACCCTTCAATCACTCCAGCATCACCTCCTGTAACAAGCACATCATCCTTCTCTCCAATCCCTCCATCGTTCACTCCTGTATCCCTCCCTCCTCAAGCATCCATCAACCCTTCGCCGTTGGCAAGACGGCGAAGTGAGTACATGAATGATTCCACAGGTTCTGGCTTTATACATCGTCCAACATCCATCGACTACCCAGATCTATACGTCATTCGGCCACCCCCACCCGTAGCCACTCCTGTGTCTGAGCGTCAGGACTCGCGACCTCGGCTCCTGCATTCATCTTCATACTCTGTTTCGGTCCCATACATGTCCAAAGCAGGTCCAAAACCCCCGACCATTCAGTCTGACTATCCAGTTGTCTATTGGTCTGATATGCAAATTAATACAGCCGGGTTGAAGAATCTGGGCAACACGTGCTACATGAATGCGACAGTTCAGTGTTTGAGCGCCACGGTACCCTTTGCAAGATTCTTTACGGGTATGGTCCACTTGTTGAACACTGAATCTAACGGGAATACTGACCGTATTTAAGATGGTCGGTGGAAGAACGCGGTGAATATGTTGAACCCATTGGGGACGAAAGGGAGCTTGGCGCGTGCATTTGCACATATCCTCTACGAGATGTCGCATTCAGAGCTTCCCCACTTAAACCCACTTGAGTTCCGAGTACGTCTATCTTTTCACCAATTTAACTGGGCGCTTGAATCACTTCCCCTACATAGAAATCAATATGTAATCACGCGGGACAGTTTAGTGGTTCAAACCAGCATGACTCGCAAGAGTTTTTGACGTTCCTCCTGGATGGCCTTCATGAAGACCTCAATCGTGTACTCGCGAAACCTAACAACGAATCATCGTCCGAACGCGAAGCTGAACTCGAAAAACTGCCTCAGCAAATCGCGAGCGAGCAAGAGTGGGAAATATACAGGATGCGAAATGACAGCCTGATCGTGGATTATTTCCAAGGACAATTTCGGAATAGAATGGAGTGTCTGACTTGCCATCACGTCAGTGTTGATGGGGCTCTCAACTTCCAGAGCCTTGTCGTGCTAAAGAGTTTCATGTTTCAGACTTCAACGACCTATAATTCATTCATGTATTTGTCCTTGCCGATACCCTCCATCAAGGGTCCGTCAAAGGTTTCCTTGTATTCATGTTTGGACGCCTTTGTCAAGGAAGAGGTACTCGAGAAGTCAGAGGCATGGTAAGTGCATCGTCTACGTATCCTACAACGATCTCACCCCTTGAGCTGCCTCAGGCATTGTCCAAAATGCAAAGCATTGCGTAGTGCGACAAAGAATCTCTCGCTCTCGCGTTTACCTCCCGTATTGTTGATCCACCTCAAGCGTTTCTCTGTCAAGGGTCCTTTCACAGACAAGCTCGAAACGATCGTAGATTTCCCTCTCAAAAGTCTCGATCTCACCAACTACATGCCACCTCCACTCCCACCGGACATGCGCAAGAATGCGGAGAAATCGAGTGCGACCGATGACCCGCGCGTACAGGTGCCACCTTACAGGTACGATTTGTACGGCGTCACGAACCACTTTGGTAGTCTGAGCAATGGTCACTGTAAGCGGCTTTGTTCATCACTTGATGATGTGTCGTTTCGGGTTGGCTCATGGATTCTTTTTTTTTGTAGACACGGCGTTCGTTGCATCCCGACCTGGATGGCTTTATTGCGACGACAGTCGGATCAGCTCGACAGACACCAAGGAAGTGGTGGTACGTACTCGCTTTATCACAATTTCAGGCACGCTTCTCACCATCTCACAGGGACGCCCCGCGTACGTACTGTACTACAAGCGAATTAAGACGTAGAACTCGGCCGTGTTCCTCCGACTCTGGCGTGACATTCTCACTCCGTTCAACTTGCTCACGGATATTTAAGACCTTGCTTATTTGGACGTTTAAGCTTCCCTTCTTTTTTTTCTTTGTTCATACAACACAGTACTATCCTTGTCCTTTTGACGTCTGTATCGTGCTACATCTCATATCTTCTTCCTCTCCTTTCTCCAATTGAACTAGTTTACAAGTAGATGTACCCATGTGACCATAATGACAGTGTGAAGAAGCAAAGCTGGCTTGAAAAAAGAAAAACTAACGGGACGTGACCCTGACTGCGACGACGATGGACAGATCCGGACAATGCAGACGCAATACACCGTCTTCACTCTTGCATCGCCCTCGACGCGCGCGACGACACGAGTTCCGACCAGTCCTCGACCAACCCAGTGTCCCTCACCTCGGCCTGCAACGACCAATGACACTTGTGACAATGCCATCGATCGGGGTAGTACCCGCTCCGATAAAAGCATGGCGAGTACGGTGTCGCGCAGAGGGCGCATTGGTAGTCTAGTTCGGTGGGACCGTCGAGGATGTCAAGGCGGTGGGGGTGGAGGAGGGCATCGAGGCGGCGAGCTTTGCGAAGGAGTGCATGGGCTTGGGAGACGGGTGCTTGTTTGTACGTACGGCAGTATGCTTGGAGCGCAGTCTGGGGGATGCCACGGTGTGTGAAGGTGCAAGCGTAATGAACAATGAAAGCAAACAAGGGGAAAAAGGGTCAGCACGTCTCAAAGGCAAAAGTAAAAAAAAACGTTTAGGGGCACTCACCTCGCCAGTCTCGTCCGTTTCGCACATGTCGAACAGCACGCGTTTGCTTGTATCGTGTTCTTGACAACAGACGATGGGGACCATGTTCCCCGTGTCACCTTTGAACGCGGTCGCGATGGCGTCACGACGGTGGTTCCGGACCTGGATGGAGGAGGGGCACGGTTTTGTTAGCCTGGGAGTGGCGAAGAAAGGGGGCAACAACTCGCAGGTTGCATCTCGAAACCAAACCGGTGACCGTTCCTCCAAGCGCAAGAAACATGGTATTCTCGAATGCAATCGCTGCATCGAATGACAGCACCGTCCACCTCACCGCACAAGGTGCACCGCTGTAGCATATGAGAATGACCATCACGAATATCAGGAGGGGGGTACGTACCGTTGACCAACGGGCACGAGGTATGGTACTGATACCTTCCACCAATCGTAGATGCACAACATCGGAAAACGTGACCTCGGGAGAGAATATGGCACACAAGATATGGACCCATCCCTGGCCTTCTGTGGGTTTTGCAGCACGCAAAAATGAATCCGTATCCTTCGTTGACATCTTCGATTTCCTGCGCGGACAGAGCACACAATTGGTATTCTGTAAACCTGAAGTAAGGCAGGGGCCAGAAAAAAGCCGAACAGAGGTTACTCACCAAAGATGCTTCCTGTGTTTTCTCGTTGTCGCACAGATCACATAGCCATGATTCTATAGCGTGCTTGTCTACAGAGACACCACATGTTCCTTGACAGACGTATAAGTATTCATTATTCACCAAACGAGGTATTTTGAATACCTGCATGGACTCGGAAATGACATTGGCTACACTTGAGGACTCGACCCATGGGTCCATTCTTTTGACACGCTAGACAACGTAATTGAGGAGCAGCGGGTGTGACGGGTGGAGGTGTGCCATTCGTCGTCACAGAGGTCTGTCCAAGACGAAATCAATTCAATGAAAATGCTCGATCAAAAATCATACCCTGAGCCGCTTCGCACTCGGAGCACTCAACGGCGTGCCTTCGCGTTTCTCTGCACCCTTCTTTCCTGGGGGCAAGATCTCTTCGCGAACGGGTCGGACATTCAAGTCGGCGTATTTCCTCCAATTCGTGCCGCAGTTCTCACAGAGGATGTCGGTGGCGAGACCCTTGGGAGCCCGCCACCATGTGTCGGATTCGCGTGTTCGACAAGCGCCACAACTACTGTTTGCCTTGGCAGATCCGCGGATGATAGATCCTTCATCGTCGGACATGGGCACATCCACGGTTGCTCCCTCTTCTGCATCTTCTTTGACGACTGCGGCACGCTCGCGAGCGCGTATATGCTCCTCCTTTAGCTTGGAGCTAACGACAAGTGTGAAAAAAATTAGAACGACATCGCAAACTTGGAAACATACTTTTTCCAGCGGCCGTAAAATCTGACGACCTCGGGCATCGTCCGCGTACCTACTTCGTCGCGTACCACTCGGAGTTCTGGACCATGATGAAGAATGCCATCCTCAAATGCAGCGACCTCTTCCGCAGTCCATTCTCTATCGATGTATCTAGTTTCCCCCTTCTTCCACTGGAAGGGGGAGAAAAACAGGTAGAGTTTGATCAAGGTGAATCGACGTAAGTGAATGTATGATGGTCACCTTCTCTGCACGAGTGGGGACGCTCATGTCCACGGTGGACCACCCCCTGTTCATCAAATGTGCCTGTGAGAAACGGCGCAATGCCTCCGTAAGCCAATCTACGCTGTGAAGGTCCTCGCTCCTCCTAGTCAAAGCAGACTTCCATTCTTCCACTTCACAGACAGAGCGATTAACGAAGAGAAGCCAGCAAAATACCAAGTCACTTACGTTCTGCAACTGCATGACAATCAGTCGAAATTACCTAACAGTATGTTTCATATATGCGCACCTTCCTCGTCCGTTAGGTTGTTGATGATGCTCAGTACTTCTACGGTATTGTCGCCCCCCCTTTGGTCGCTGTCCACGACATTTTTGGGTGGGAAAGCATCGTCACTGGCTGACGACGAGACTATGGCACTGAGAGGGGGAATCACAACCTGATACTTCGGCCCGACACGTGTCGCCGCACGAGGAAAGATAAGGTCGTCGGGATCTACGATCCATATATAACCTTTTCCATTAATGGTAATTTTCACACTTACCAAGCGTATCCTCCGCAACAGTGTATTGACTTTTGTGGTTGCCGGCATGCGATTAGCCAAGTTTTGACTTGGGGGATAAAGCTCCAAAATGGTCACTCACCCAAAATATCGGAACGGCCACATTTTGAAGTATTTGATGTCCATGCTTTCCTCCTTTTCCGCCAGGGTTCTATCCTTTCGTGGACGGCCACGTCCCCGAGGGGCTGGCGCGTTCGACTTGGGTTTCGTTACTGGAGTTGGGTGACGGACTTCATGACTGTCGACTTCTTCTTCGTGGCGTTTCGAACACGGCGCACACGTCCAACCGTACCCACGCGACGGTTTTGCAAGAAGGGGTGGCTGAACGCAGCCCATGTGAAAGAACTTTTTGCATCTATCACATCCCACCGTATCGGGGCTTAATTAATGCACGGAGCCAATAAGATCCGTGCGTGATAGTGTGGAGAGTGCCACGTACTTTGCGCACCACTGACTGCACGTGGCGCACAGACGAAGGGTATCTGTGAGGTCGGGAACGACGTCCTTCTCCGCGACCACATATTCATATCTGGAGAGCAAGACCTGCCGTATGTGATCGGGTACTGCGCAGATGGATGAAGCTGAGTTGAAAACACGTGACTCTGTGCGGTACGTACGGTTTCGGACGTCTGTTGCTTGTATGACTTCGAATTCCTTCTTGATGTAAGGGTCAAATAGACGATTGAAATAAAATCTGTCGGGGCGTTTCTTCCAACCAGCGAGGTCGGTTATTTTATCCCTGTGAGTGACGAGGCATTTGGACCGAAGTTGGTTGATGTCGCACACTTCGGAATATATGGCGGCTAAGAGAAGGCGGGAATCGGCGACGGGCCGATCGCTGACGTCGCTTGGACGGTAATACCAGGCAAGCCGAACGCGGGTATAAGTTTCCTTTGCCTTTCCTTTACCTTTGGCAAATCCTTCCGGGGGGAGAAACTCCATGATGCGTGCCACAGAGTAAGGGGTGCCGTCTCGGACTGACCAAGGAGGGGAGCAGTACACGTGGTCTGCAGCATAGCATTCCTACGGATAAGAGAAGATGGAAAGGAGTGAGAGCTGATTTTTACCGTTGATTTTGACCTTGTCCCCGTTCTTGAGGGTGATGTGCACTGCCATAATAAGCGCTGTGGGGGGTGGGGTGCAAAAAATCCGCCGATGTGCTGAAGAGGGAGACGTCACTGGACGATGCGAGGTGGGGCATATTTTTTGCGCACCTGGAGGGGTATGCGTAACTACGAGCAGGACGAGGAGTATGACGAAGGAGACAAGGTGGAGAAGGCGCAGGCAGAATGCGGCGGAGGAATTAAACTCCGACGGAGCGCGAATGTGCAAGCCGAGCTCGGCCGGGCCCGCTTTCGAGGACGTGCGTCGGACGGGCCGGCGGGAAGACGAGCGCGGGCTGCGTTGCGTATGCGCGACTTCCATCTGCAGCGACCGCGATCGGCCGCCTTATCGCTTCGCTCGAGCGTCGTCCTCTGGCAACCCGCCTTGATGAGCTCCCCCCATGGCCGGCGTCACCTCCCCCTCCCGCGAGTTCTGCCATCTCCCCGCCCCCGTCGCACTCGCGGGCCCACCACCCTCCTCGCGCCGCAGGAAAATAAAGACCGCCAGGTTCGCTGGTCTCAAAGTCCATTGGGCGCGCTGCATCAAGCGCATCGGCGCCGACTCTCCCTCCGACTCCTCTGCAGTTGCCGACAGCTCATTCGAGGGCAATCACGCTCGCCAGCGCACCGACGACGCCCTCGACGGAGACGAGGTGGACGAGATCGTCGTCGACAGAGATTGGACAGAGGACCTCAGAAGCTCCCTCAATCAACTCTCCGAACGCGGACACACAAGATCCTCTGACAGCCATGCTCAGATCGGCACAAGTCTCGGTCGAAACACGACCCCAATGCCAGACGACGGCAATCTCCTCTCCGTGTTCCTCTGGTCGCTTCGCTGGGAAGCATGGCCTGCCATTGCTAAATTTTTCTGCGTCCGCTTTCTCGACGACAGGACCGAACGGAGATTTCACAAAGAGCACTGGTTTATTAAAAAGGTACCTCTTTCCTTCCTTCCTCTCCAAGTAGCCCCTTCAGCCACTCCCAGTCGTTGGTGCTGTGGTCCTCTCTCTTCCTCGTCGTAAACTGGGTCATCGGTGCTTGTACCATCGCCACTCCGATCAACATCTTCGACAAAATATGGTTATGGGGTGTCAGTCAATCCTCTTATCTACCCCAATGAACGCTGACATTCAGCTAGTTCACTCCCGCCTTGACGCTCCCATTGCTTGTGCTTGTCGTACTCGACTTTCCGCGAGATCGCCCAATCCCATACCAAATACTTGTCGGTTGTGCGACTTGGTGTTGGTCAGTGATTCTCACTCAGCTCATCAGTGCATATTAAGTAATTTTCAGGGGCTTGTATGAGCTTCTCTCCATGTTTGTACCACCAGCTTCTCGGAATCTCAACCGTGCCTGACGTCCTCTCTCCCAAAGGTACTTGTGTGGCTTCTATAGCCCAGTCCGAGTTTTTCAAATTGGCACAAAGGACTTTCTTGGCATGTTCTAGTACGACTTTCCTATTCTGTGCTTTGTGCCCAGTTGACGATCTAACCAGCTATACCTCGGCTTTACAAACGATTGCATTGTTTGGATTGATGACAAGCAGGGTGGCCGCACTTGTCGGATCTTTGACCTTCTTTATCATGTAAGTGCAAACTGGGACATCGTTTCGTCCCCCCTCTTATGGTTTCGTGTCAGTGCATCTGTACTGATCTTGCCATATCGCCCAATCTGGGTTCGGAGTGCGTCATTCATTCACGTTCAAGGATAAACTTTAATACGTCAAGGAAGACCTCTTGAATTTCATCATATACCACATCTTTCTTCTCTTTGTCCATTACATGCATGAGAACGTCAGTAGACTTCATTTGCCATCGTTGGTCCAGCTCACTGACAGGCTCGCAGTCCGAGAGGAGGCTCTTCATTCTCCGCGAACAACTCAAGATTCAATTCAAAGAAACCCAAAAGGCACAGATCAATGAACGCAAGGAAGCAGACTCGAAGCGTCGACTTACATCGTAAGTCTTCCTTTGCATCGTGTCTTTCTCGGAGTAACTAACATGGGATCGCAGTTATGTCTTTCACGATGAGTACTACTTTGACCGTAATGAGTTCGCATAATTTATATTGTAGCTAGTACAGGTCCGGGTGCCTCTGAACACAGCGCGTGCGTATTACCGACAAGTATCCACAACCCTACTGATCTTTGCCTGTGGCAGTCTTGGCGGTTCAGAACATGGAAGCGTCCGGTGCAGTATCCAAGGCGCAAGAAATCGAGTTTATGGCACTTGGAGGTAGCTTAGTGATGATGTCCAAAGGTGAGTTTTGATTATGAACCATTTATCTCCCCTGATTGACGCTTGTGAAGTACTCAATGATATGCTTGACTTGTGAGTCCCCCTTGTACTTTCCGTCGATTAGCATTGACATGCTATCAGCAATCGCATGGATAGTGGACGTTTTGAGATCTTATCCAAACCATATGCATTCCATGCAGTGATACGAACCCTGTTCATACCATTACGGATGGCCACCGATGCACGTAATCTTGAATTAGTGACCCAGCTAGACAAGAGGATTGACGAAGTAGGTTGCGCGCATGTTGTTTTGAACTACCATCTGATTTCGTAGGTCGCACGCAGTGCAGCTTGTGAAGCTGCAGGGGATGATCCGAGTGCTGTGACTGATGTAGAAGATGGGGTTGTCCTCGGGGATGCCATACGACTCCGTCAGATCATCAACAACCTCGCTAGGTAAGGGGTTGAAGTTCTCTGAAGGCTCTCATCTAACAGCACGACGATAGTAACGCGTGCAAGTTCACTCCTGCGGGTGGGCGTGTCACCTGTACGACCCGTCTCGTATTTCCTGCCCATCCTCACCCTGAACCAAGACATGTTCCACGAGCTCAGACAGAACTGGAGGACGCCATCGAAGAGGTCTTGGTGACTCCCGGGGACGATGTGGATACAACACCCACGTACCCTGTCAGAGACAACCAAGACGCTGTCGACAGCCCCACCGTACAGCGCAAGAGCCCGTTGAAAAGAATAGTTGTGCGCATCGAGGTCAGTGATACGGGCAATGGAATACCACCCCGCGAGATTGCACAGGGGAAGCTGTTCAGTGAGTCCTGAGCCACTTTGGTAACAACTTCCCACCTATTCATTCGCATAGCCGCATTCAATCAAACCGAACAGGGGCGACAACAAGGTGGGAAAGGAACCGGGTTGGGATTGGCTCTGGTACGGCAAATCGTGAAATTAAGTGGTGGGCGTTTGGGAGTGCGCTCGAAACTTGGGCATGGATCAACATTTTGGGTTGAATTGCGTATGTACCATACTTCATCCCCGTCTCGTCACCAAGACCTCATATGCTCTCTTCTCCCGTTATTGATTGCATTGCGACACCGTTTGTCGTGGGGATTGCGAAATAGCGCTGGGTGTGGGAGTCAAGGTTGTCGAATTGCCAGACCCCGAGCCTGGGCTGAGCGAGAGGCACTCATCTGGTCTTGAGGGATCATTATCCGTTGACTTGCTCCGGAACCGGTCTCCGCGATCGACATCAGCTCCCAATGCGATGGAGTCGCTTATGGATCAGGGTATGCACACACCCTGTTTTCTTGCATCCTTGTACTGAATTTTCTTGTGTAGGAGGCTTGGTGGAGTTGAAGTTGCTGAATGCGAGCGATGAATCAGAACCACACGTGCTCACGAGAACCATCAGGGAGCTCTCTTCTGGGACCCAGCTTGGCCCTCCGTTGCCTTCCACGGTACCTGGAACATCAACATCCAGTTTATCGGGTTATAAAGGTGCCCATTCTCTTGTGGAGAGTCCTCTGGCAGGTAGTACCCCCGCTATACTGGAAGGGAACTCCAAGGACCTTGTCCAAAAGAATCAGAGTCCACTGCCATCTCGTGATTCTGGGACTACATATGCATTACTCGCCACAACCTCTCTATCGCCTGTTTCCGTGGAACCCGCTGCAAGCTGCTTGAAATCACCTGTTCAGGGAACACCAACACCGGCATTGCGGAGAGGGCCATCTGTTGTATTCGAGCCGCCTATGATCGTGCTCGTTGTAGATGATGACCGGTTGACGCGAACAATCATGTCGCGGACACTTTCGAGACTCGGCTGTCACGTCTCAACAGCAGAGAATGGGGAAATCGCTCTCGAGATGATCATTGGGAGGACGTTTAGGCAGAGACAGGGGTTCAATGAAGACCCACCATCTGGATCACTCTCTGAGGATCCGGGGCAGGACGACGACGGATCAATGCCCGGTCGCTACGATGTCGTATTCCTGGATAACCAGATGCCGATCATGTCTGGATTAGAGGTGGTGGCGAAGCTTCGGGAGATGGGCCGGCACGACTTTGTCGTCGGTGTGACTGGTAAGGCGCTTGTTCCTCGGACGCCTGGCGTGGTGCTGAGATGGCGCAGGGAATGCACTTATAAGGGACCAAAAAGAATATTTTGAGGCAGGGGTGGACCAGTGAGTGTTGTACACGATTCCGTGCGCGCGCGCTCACGCGGTCCGTAGCGTCTTGACGAAGCCGGTTTTTGAGCCGAGTCTCGTGCACATGTTGACCATCGCAGACGAGCGACGTCAACAAGAGTGATTTTGAGGTGGACACCAGTATCATTATTTTGTATAGATGGTCGAAATGAGAATCTTGCGGAGAGGGGGGGTCTTTTTGTTGTGGTCGGGTTGTGCCGAACGCATTCCTCTGCCGCTTGTCAGCTGCGCCTGCCTGTTGTTCCCGCTTTCCTAGAACACCACACAACGTTCACAGCGCACAGACCACCGGCGCACAATGGCTGCCACCGTCGACGAAGCCCTTGTCACCGTCGGCAACGACCGCAAGCCCTCCCCACCCTCGCCGTCCCCCTCGCCCGACGCAAACGACTGTACAGGTGCGTATATCCGGCTGCAGTACGGCCTTGCCTTTATCAAACCGGTCCACCTTGACTCATCGTGCATCCGATTCCAAACTACACATGTACATCTATTTCGAACAGAACAAACCCTCTCCAGGAAACGGGAACGAGAGGTCTCTCTCGAGCCAGCTACACCCAGAACTGCCACCAGTGCTGTACGTCTTCTTTCTCGCCCTCGCCCCTTGGCGCATCCCTGACGTAAATTCACCCCCCCCCTTCAACACGCCCTTTTTCCGGACCTTGTCACTTTCTCATACTAGCACGCGCTGGACGTGAAATCGCCTGCAAAGAAGGGTCGGGTGCATCTCGATACCACGCTCGAAGAGGACGTGCTGGATGCCCAGAGCCAGTCGCGCTCTCGGACGCCGTCGCACCCGCATTCACCTGCGCTCAGTGTCTCACCACCGCACGACGTCAAGGTCCGACAAATCAGTCAGGGCGTGGAAGACATGAAGTGGCAACAGAGCTTGGAGTCTCAGCAAGAAGCCGGGCCTGACTCGCAGCCGAACATCGCGCCATCCCAGGATGCGTGTGAGACGGAAAGTAGCATCGAGGCCACGCAAGAGGTTTGTGTATCCCAATCCACGCCAGAAGACGCCACCGAAGAGGCGGAGGAGGCGCGAGACATTGCTTCTAGTCTTCCACATACCCGACGGACCTCTGATTCGGACGGTGGCGAACCCGATAAGGGCCTCAAACGTAAATTAGCAGACCGCGCGACCAGTTTGGGGCCAGAGAGTGGGCCATCGACGATCACGCCGACGGCCGAAACCGCGAAGCGGCCTAGGGACGACGCAGACAAGGATGATAATCCACGTGTCTCGAAGCGACCGTCGCCGCCTCCTGAAGAGAACGAAGAATCTGCACCAGTGCCAGTTCCAGCACCGGAAAATCCAGCACCGAAACTCGTGCGTATCTTGTTTTATGGCGTCATGTCGTGTGCACTCAATTCTTGGCAGGGTGGGTTCATGTCGTATGCCTCTGCAGCGTCCCCGTTTGCCTCTGTCAAGGGACAGAACATCTTCTCGAGCACTTCATCTAGCGATCAAAAAACGTCCACGAAGCACGTTTCATTGCCTCTTGATACCACACCCATCCATGCCTCTTTTACATCCCCATTCAGCCAATCGTCATTCGCAGCGTTTGCATCCTCTCAGACTTCTTCACAACAGGCTACCCCAAGCACTGTCACGAAGCGGACAGGATTCGAAGCCTTTGCGGGATCTGCCTCCCCATTTGCATCTGCTTCTCCATTTTCGCATGCAAGGTCCAAATCACCGTTTGGAAACAATAGTGGGAAGAGCAACATACTCGGACGAAGCAAATCCCCGACGCGACGGACGATAGGTATGAATGCGAGCGCGTTTACGACGTATGTGGGTATAGGCGCGCATGCGTTGTCGGCACCACATCCGAAGCGTGCAAGAGCAGAGTCGCCGAATGGGGGCTCTTCGAGGAGCTCCTTGGAGCGCAAGGAAGGGTCGGTATTCAGTGTACTCGGAAACGGAGAAGGGAGTGGGAGTGGCGAGGAAGAGCGTGATGCGGATAGGGAAGAAAGCGATCGTGCACCGTCGACGTTTGGCGAACGATTGCGAGCGAGCAAAGACGGCGATGAAGAGCAGAGCGAGGAAGAAAAGGAGAAATTGACAGAACAAGAAGGCGAGTTTAAATCTTCTCGAAATGGCCCCGTGCGGAATGTTGAAGTTTGCATTCAAGTGGTCACTGGTGAAGAGGAAGAAGAAACGCTTCTTCATATTCGTGGCAAGCTCTATGCGCTTTGTTCACAGAATCAGTGGAAAGAGCGGGGAAGTGGCCAACTGAAGCTCAATGTTCGCCGAGCGGACGGAAGCGGAGCTCGTCTTGGTTCGTGCTTTTTCGAGAGCTCGTTCGCATGCTAAGTCGAGCGTTCCCTTTTAGTAATGCGAAAAGAAGCTGTTTACACATTGTTGTTAAATGTACCGCTATTCCAGGGAATGAAGTGTTTCCTGGCGCAAGACCCGCGATATATACGGTTCAGTGTTATCGAAAATAACAAAACCGTGCACTACAATCTGCGGGTAGGCTCACTACGCACTTCGTGACCTAGTCCATCCGACTGATCATGCTCTAGGTGTCTAATGCCAAAATTGCTCAAGAGCTACTAGACGAGATCAACGCCAATATTCCCTCCTGACAGACACTTTCACGAACCACACATATGCCTCATCTAAGACTAATGTCGCACGTATGTAAAATTACGGTCTTTTCTTGTATTTACTCAAGGAGAGATGCATGTTGACGGTGATAGAAGGTGTGTGGTGGATGTTAGATGATGTGGATTTTTCTTCTTTTTTGGACCGAAAATTTTCCGCTCGACGTTGCATCCATTAAATTACTTAACGGTATCTCATACACCTTTTATTGCAAAGGAGTGACTTTCCATCGTCCTACCAATTGGTTCCCTCTGAGTATAAGGAGATCTCGCAGCATCTGAAGCGAGTCCTTGACGACGCTGAGCTTGCTTCCTGCCACTTCGTGCCATTCAACGGGAACCTCTACAACAGGGATCCCGAGTTGTTTGGCGAGCAAGAGAAGCTCGACGTCGAATATCCACGTTGCAAGGTGCTGAGCGGGAAATATGTGCTGTGCAGCGCGTCGCGTAAAGAGCTTGAATCCGCATTGGGTATCGCGAATATGTCCAACGCCGACTATGCGAAGGATGGTATGAAGTCCGTGCATGAGGATGTTTCGAAGGAGCGAACGCTGTTCGAAACGTTTTCGGTCAAATAAAGCCCAACCAGACATACGATACGACAAGAAAAGGAGGTCACGTACTTTGACGACCGCCTCCGTCTGAACGAGGTGCGCTCTACTGCCCACAACGACCGCAGGCTGATCGTCCGGCGCCAATGTGTCCATCGCCTTCCACAACACCTCCAAATCTTCAAACCGACTCGCGCCGTCTGCGTCGACCATCAAGAGACGGCGACCGCGCGCGTGAAGCATCCCGTGTCTGACCGCTCCTCCTTTTCCGAGGTTTTTTTCGAGCGTGATGATGCGGACGTCGGATGTGGGATTTTGAGCGGCGAGTTTGAGTGCGAGGGCGGACGTGTCGTCTTTGGAGCCATCGTCGACGATGAGGAGCTCGTATGTGCGTCGCGGTCGTTCCTTGGTGGGTGTGGAGGTGCGGAGGTGTGCAAGGGCAGTGTCGAGCATAGCAGGAAGACGCGTCGTTTCGTTGTAGGCGGGAATGACGACGCTCAGATCGAGCGAGCCTTTGTCAGAGAGAGCGGGGAGGGGGAGGGGTGTCGTTGGGGACGTGTGTGAGCGGTAAGTCTTCTCCGACGGTCGTGTCACGATCGGGGACGGCGAGAGGAAGGCGAGGGCTAGATAAAACTAGAACTGATCAGACGCGAGCGTCGTGGGGCACGTTTTCGAGAGTGGGGAGGAACAGGTTCAGACGACCGAGGGGGGGCGCACCCACCCTGACCCGAAGGTGTGTCCTCTTTGCGACGACGCAGCGTCTCTGGAGAGACGGCTCGTAACTCGAAGAACAAGGATGAAATGGGCGCTCATCATGCGAGACGACGTGCAAGAGAAGGGACGGTCTGACTCACGGAGGGTATCAGAATGGCAGTGATCGAGGCGGCGACATGGGCCAGCAGAGGTTGGTCCATTGCACGAGGGTTGGAGATTTTGGGAATGACCGAGAGAGAAAGAGAGAGAGAGAGAGCAGCGCAGTGTCGAACGTGAGACACGACGACTTGTAGTATGGTACAGAAAGCCAAAAGCTCGTTATAAAAATGTTTTCCTGGGACGACACCGTAGCTCCGCCTTTTCCAAACATCCTACGCAGATCATCCGCCAACACTTCCTTCACTCTCATGATCGAATTCGGCAACAACCCGGTTGCCTCGCCGAAGCCAGCTACAATGTGTCCGTCAGAATCGTCAGGAGAGGACAGCGGAGACGTACGCCTTTGAAAGACCGTGATATCTTTTGAGAAGTACGAGGTGTCCGTCGGAATCCTCAAATAGCTCACCGACAGTGGAGTATCTACTCGACCTTCCATAATCTCAAAGTAAATCTTCACTGATGCAGCCAGGCCCGCACGAGAGAACCAATAGATGGAATTCCACGTCAGAACTACAGAAGGTCATCGCTTTGCGTGATCTGGAGTAAGTCGTCCCACCTTCGTCATCTTTCCCAAGGATAAGTTACTGCCCGTCCAGTTGTGTAGCTTTTCGTAGATCCACGCGAGCAGGCCAATGGGACTGTCAGCCAACGAATAACCGATCGTCTGAGGTTGGGTACATTGTCCCACAAAATAACCGTTGCCTTGGCTTCGGAACCAACCTCTGCGCACTAGGCCTGCATTCTCTTTTGCTGTCCACGGTGTAACTAGGAAAGAGATGGACGACGGTGGCTCCCGGAGGGGAGACGGAGGAAGCTCACTGAAATAACAGGTTGGATGTCACCTTTTCCGGGAGAAATGGTTACAACTCACAATGGTGTGTTTGTGTGCCAGGCCTTGTGATGCTATATTCCAAAGCCATAGTACCCGTGATCTGGTGGGAGTGAGTTTTCATCGTATAAACGCACGAGGAATCCTCAATCTCCACCCTAGGTGACTACAAGGCGACAACTGAGAGAACTTTGACGGCATGAATTACCATATTCATGATATCCTAACCCCAGCATGAGCTTGTGGGCAACCTGCAATTTGGAACGAACAGTTGATTTTCTCGTTGAATGCTATATGCCATTACACACATGCAACTGATACTTTGAGAAGCCTTGTTTGCGAGGAGCTTCAGAGAACCCATAGCTAGGGAGGCTTAACGCCACTACATGAAAGCTGGGGTGCTCCGGAGACGACATGGTCAACAACAGGAGTAACTTGCGGACCTCATAAAAGCTTCCTGGCCCTGTCATGGTGGTTTTCCGTCGGATCACTGCGAAACACGAGATAACAAAGTCACACTGACATCCGTGGCAGAAGAGCAAGGAAATAACGTTCGTCACAGTGCTCTTTTTGTGCACATAGTGGATATTTTAGTGTCCCGAAGCCATTGACGTCAATGTCTCTCGTGAACATTGACAACTCGTCGTTGAGTTCTTTCTCGTGCTTGCGCCACTCGTATCCGTTCTTCCATCGTTCCATAAGTCGTTTGACATCAGCAAGAGGAATGCCGTACTTCTATTCAATATTCTCGAGCTCGTCTGGAAAGGTGGGAGGTTCGAGCTTCCTGCGGAGTGGAGACTGTGCCATCGTAGTCAGCTGAACAGTGCAGAAAAAAATGTAGTGATTCTCACCTAGGTATTAAGCCAGGAACGACCCTAGAATTGGAGTAACTAACTGGGTTGCTGATGGAGGGCTCGGGCAATTCACGTCGACCATGGCAAGATTATACATAGACAACGAGCTTATCTTCCCGCGCGAGTCATAGGGAGGCGATACCACTGATGCGTGCAGTATGTATCATCGACTTTTAGTCAGTTAAATTGACCAAGTTCATCTTGAGGATGGTTTAATCCATGCGCAGAGCTGCAGAGCAAAGTATGAGTACGACTTCGTGGCCAAGGAAACTCTTTGCGTTTGCAGGAAGCCCGTTATCGTTTGTCGCGGGGGGAGAGTGACTCGCCGGCATGTACTAGTAGACGTGCATGTTACAATGGTCGTCGAAACTTCTCCCGACCCAGATCGTTTCATTTCCGAGGCAGTTGAACATGAGATAGTATGACTCGGGAACTGCGCCCAAATCAGGCTTGTGGAACCGGATGTAACATGTAACATGCGGCTCTAGATTGCGCTACATACCCTTTTTTGTTTCAGATCCCAATCTGAGGGAGCACATGAATTGATCAAAATGCAGGTAATCGGATTCGAAAAACCCAATGATACCACGCAACATGGCAAATTCGTCGCCATGCCCGAGTTTCCAGTGCACACTCCGTGCGAAATCGAGATAAAATCCTGGAGCTTGATGTCAGCCGAGGAGGTATGACGCACAATCGCAAGTTCCACAGGAAGACCGCACGTCTGCAACTCGCCATCGTCGAATCACATCCCGCTTCATAAATGCATTCCATCGGGGTGGAAAGCAACCGACGTCCATGCACTGATTACCCCGTCGCCTGATCCGAATAAGAATAAGCGCCAACGACACGAGGCACCTGGGTGACAGAGAAGGGAGAAACATGTTTTTGATTTATGCAGTCAAACTCTCTCCGTACCACGACTCGACCTGAACACGTGAAGAATGTCGTCAACGAAGAACAGTGCGTAGCAGTTCTAACTTCTTGGGAGTGATTGTACAATGGTGACAATTCACTAAGGCCAAACAATGGTGCTTGATACCGGTCGCTTTGATTGGGTGTGGACGGTTGCTTTCCACCCCGATGGAATGCATTTATTAAGCGGGATATGATTCGACGATGGCGAGTTGCAGACGGTCAGGAGGTGGGGAAGCAAAATGGACGTGAACGTGTGTCAAGCGAGGGCCGGGGACGCAAAATTTATGTAAGAAAATAGACATCTCAACCGACTGCCACCTTGAAGGTTTGCCAAGCTGCAAGTTCAACATCCGGGATATCTTCACCGGCGAGAGGTTAGTTGGTGCACTCCAACATAACAGTTACATCTTAGGAGTTAAATTTTCCCCGAATGGCAAGCAAGTCACCACTGCCTGCCGGGACTCTATCCGTGTCATCGATAGTCGCAATGGTGACCAACTCATCACTATCGAGGCTCGTTTTCCCATACGACTCAATCACTCCTCTTGCGTGGTCGGACAATGGGCAACAAATCTTTGCTGCAACTCATGACGATTATATCAGGTCATTGGATGTTTCTTCTGGGTCACAACTGGCTGCATTGCATGTTCACATAACGATAGATTACGTCTTGACAGCTCACTTTTTTATTAGGCGCAACACGCCCATGATGCATCTCAGCCCTTGGCCATGCCAACGGGGGTGGTGCGCATTCATCCTTTTAGCATTGGTTGTTAGCCTCACCATGAAATAATGCATCGGCAAGGAGGAGGCGTTCAAGTTACCCGCATGGATGTTGTGCCGGAGCTCAGTCAGCGAAGATGGGATGCATCGTTGATTTATGAGTTTGAACATTTTTTCATGCCGTTCCTGGAGTTCGTGTCCTCTCACGCTGGCGTGTATATGAGTTCAGATCCCCACGTCCGTGACTGAGCATGCTCGCCAGATAGCTACTCGGTGGTTACATTAATATTCTTGACTGGGGATCAGTGGTAAGGAGGTGCATGAAGAACCTCACTTGATACCGTGACCTCGCTCTCAAGAACCTGGAGAGCTTTCTGGTCCTTGGTGTGGTGAAGCTAGGGTGCAGTGATCGCCCGACCGGTATCATCCACGCGGGAAGCGAAGGTCTAGTTCGTCCATTGCTCATAAAGCAGAAAGTCAGTTTTGGTGATCATCGTCCATCATCTCAACTCTAGGTTTTCCCTTCGCCTATCCGGCTTCGAAATTCGGACCGGACAATCGTGCGCGCGGCTACTAGTACGAACTACTAGCTACTACCGTGAATTGAATGATCACTAATGTGCAATCACCGCAATCATGACAATGTCACCTAGGTTTTTACTTCCTTCAATACCTTGTGGATTTCTCCTAGAAGCTGATCATGTATGCATTGTCTCCAAATTCGTCGCCATGTCCGAGCTTCCCCATGCATGATTATCCATCGATATGCAAGATCAGTAGGTCCGGAATGTTACACATGCCCGACTTTACAGGGCACTGCGGTCTTCGAACATCAAACTCATCTTCTTATTGCCATCACAGATTCAAGTTTCCTCGCCATGCAAGACACTCCTTGATCTATGGTCCAGTTGGGCCCATGGTCAACCTGGCATTTCTCATGGTGCTGCCAACTTGAATGTCCTGATCTTGATGTTCTCCAATACTATGCACAACCAATCAGCTGTCGCTGGGAGACCGTGGGTATGTCCTCTAGTTGTTTTCGAAAACACGGGATTTCTTAAGTGCATCCAAATTCATTCAGACCTAGCATAGGAGACAATTGCGACGTCTATTCCACCGGTAATTCCGGATGTGGTGTTTGATTCTCCGATAGGAACAGCTTTAGGCCAAACTTTAATAGTATTGGCAGTGACTGGTGAATTGCCCATATTTTTCCCTCCGAGTCATGGAATAAAAAGGCTGTCAGATCCTCCAGGGAAACTGACAAAAGGTGTTGTACCCCAGAACGTGCTTGTACCTCAACCCTGCGGTGTCCCTCGAGAACCCGAACAGAACATATTTTGACCCAACCCGACGGCTATTCTGGGTCGAACGTCATGGTATAACATGATGCTCTCCAGGGCCCCGGCCAGCAAGTCGGGACGAGTGTACACGACCAACTGGGGCCGAGGACTTTGGTCCAACCATTGTCGCACCTAAGCACTGGGAGAGAGATAAGACGTGGAATGCGTGATCACCATGTCTTTGGATCTGTGTGTACGTTCAACTTTGATGGACAAGACCCGAGGGCCGAAACAGTAGTGCCACACGCTCATTTCAGCTTGCAGCAGAGAGACCCTTTTCTGGGGATCCCAGATAAGCATCTGTTTTCGACGCACGAGCGACCCGATGCTAATAGAGTTGCTTGTCAAGTGTTTTTAAATTTGATCTCGTTCGAGGAGGTTGGGTGTTTGATAAACCTGACTTTGGTCTCGGGACTTGCAAATTCCCTCTTACGTCAAAGCATTTTGATTCGATCACTTCACTAATCCAGGACAATTACTTAACCTCCGTTCAAAAGCCATGTGTCCACGCTTGCCCTCAAGTTTAACAGCATCTTGAGGCTGCTCGCCAACGCCGATAAGCAATTGTCGTGGAAACAATTGGTGCGCAAGATCATTCACACAGCCTGAGAGTCACCAATCGCGACCGTGACGCTCAGGCTGCTCGCAAAACGATAAACAGTGCTTTTGGCAATGGGTGTGAATGGACATTGCAGCAATGCGACATGCTGGCACTTTGCGTGCCCGGAGCTATATACTTATGTACATACTAGGGTACTACATCATACATATACGTACACGAAATCGGGGTGAATATCTGGCAGATCTGAGTCTAGACTCACTCGTTGGTACTTATTGTATGACTTGAACATGACAACTCAACGATGCTTGTGACCAGCTGAAGAGCGCAGCTAGCATGCCCATGCGGCCAAGTTGAATGCGGCAGCAATATTGATGCCATCAACCTCAAAATGATTGAATCGGCTTGCTCATGAAGTAATCTGACAGTTTTTTCAGCCAATGAACATGGGAACCAAGCAGCAATTCATAATCATACGGAGAAAATAGGTCTGGTACATATCTACAACATGGCAAACAGACAACACTGATTGTTGAGCAAATCCAACACTCGGCAGCATTCAAGCATACCCATCCTTTCCGGGAACAACGCCGTAGGCACCGCCTCCCTTTCCAAACATCTTGCGCAGATCGTTCGCTAGTTCGTCTGGTCTTTCATGCGCCGGGAAGTGTCCTCCGGTGTCATGTTCGAATTCAGCTACGACCCGATTTCCTCGCCGAATCCAACTGCCAAAAAAAAAGAGTAAATGAGGGTGCCTCGATGGAGCCAAGAAGGCACTGGGGGACTTACGCCTTTGGGAGAACAACCAAATCCCTGGGAAAGAGCGAAAAACCCATCGGAATCTTCGTATACTGGAACGACAGGGAACGAGTCGATTGGCCTTTGAGAAACTCAAAGTAAATCCTCATGGAGGCAGCTGGGCCAGGACGCGAGAACCAGTAGATGGATATCCATGTAAGAACTGGGACAAGTCAGTATGGCTGAGCATGATCTGTACTACATAGCTCACTCTCATCGTCTTCCCAAGGATAATTGTCCGTCCAGTTGTGCAGTTTTTCGTAGATCCAAGCAAGCAACCCGACGGGACTGTCTGCCAACGAATAACCAAGAGTCTGAGGTTGGGTGCTGTGTTCTGCAAGGTAACCGCTGCCATGGTTCTGGAACCACTGTGTACGTGCCAGGCCCTCTTTCTCTTTTGCAGTCCAAGGTGTAACTAAGAATGCGAGGAACGAAAACGGTTCCTTTAAAGATGGGGGTGAGGCGCTGAAATATCCTTTGGGTGTCATTACTAATGAGCGATGCATAGAACTCACATTGGTAGATTTGTGTGCCAGGCTTTGTGATATTTTCCGCCATATTCCGTAGCCATGTGGCACGTAATCTGAAATAGTTGAATAATCTGCAACGTACGATATCATCATGCTAACGTACGATGTGTCCCCAATCCCCGCCCTGTGTGACTACCAAAACACGATCAGTACTTAGTAGTCTACTGTTGGAAGAACTTTGATGACGTAAACTCACCATATTCGTCGTATCCCAACGACAGCATCAACTTATGTGCAACCTATCCGTAGAAATGAGCAATTGAACGTAAAACGTATAGAAGAGAATATACCTCGGCGTACTGTTTGATTGCAAAGCCTTGCTTTCTAGGAGCCTCAGAAAACCCATACCCAGGTAAACTGAGCGCCACTACATGGAAGCTGGGATGGTCGGGGGATAAAGCAGTCAATAGAGGCAGCAACTTGCGAGCCTCGTGGAAGGTTCCAGGCCCTAGGCGTTCTATTAAGAATCTTGGAACATAGGTCAGTGAGAAACCATACATACATCCATGGCAATAGAGTAAGGGAATCGCGTTCGTCGCGATGCTCTTCTTGTGCACGTAGTGAATGTTGAGCGTCCCAAAGTTTTCAACGTCGATGTCTCGCGTGAACATGGATAGCTCGTCGTTAAGTTCCTTCTCGTGCTTGCGCCAGTCGTAGCCGTTCTTCCAATGTTCCACTAGTCTCTGGATGTCGGCAAGAGGTACACCGTATTTCCAGGCCGCATCCTCGAGCTCATCGGGGAACGTAGAAAGCTCAAGTTTTCTGCGGAGCAGGTCGAGCTTACCGTCAGAAATGGAGATTGTGAATGGCACCTCGGTCATTGTGATCGTGAAGTAAGAAGTTAGGCAACCGTATGCCGCGTCTTTGCATTTGGTAGGAGAGTCCCACGATGTTACCGGTTTTCTCCGGGACTCGTGCCGAGTGTAAATTCAACCGAATCCTGTTGCATAACGACTGTACGGGAGGAGGGTTTGGCTGCTCGCCATCAAGTTGTCGCCAGTGCACCTCGGAGAGACCCGTATATCGTGTCCGTATACGTTTAACGAGCTTCCGCGCAAAGCGGCGAAATCGTCGCAGAAGCCATCAGGTGTGGGGAAGAGGGAATGATGACGTATGAAGGCCCAGGTGGGAATGATTTCAGTGTTGGCTTTGTTGTTTTCGTCGTTCAAGATGAGGGTCTGGAGGCATTGCGGGCATACGTGTCGAGGCCTCGATGAATAGTGCGTTGAGACGCATGGAAGTATCGGCGGAGAGCGAGGCGCGTAATGCGCACTTCATCTCAACGAGTCGGCGTGACACGAAGGATGTCCCAATTCAGTGCCTTTTGATCTCGATCCGACCACGTGGGTTGCAGATCTCGATCGTGAGATGTGAATCTAATTGAAATGAACCTGATTTTGCTCGCAGCCTTTCCTTTTACTCACACTTTTAGTTCCTCTTCCTTCCACTCTCATCTTCGAACGTCTCCTCCTCGCCATCCTCTTTCTTTCTTTCCTCTTCTTTTTCTGTCTGCCACGGCCCAGCGCTCTCAAAGATGAACGTCTCTGATCTCCTCCAGGACTCTCCCTCCCAGCACCGGAGACGGCCGCCTGCGGTGCAACACGAGTCCCCGCCGCCGACCCAATCAACCCCAGCATCTCTCCCCTCCGCCTCTCTTTCTCCCCAATCCCAGCACCAGCCACAACACCCGAACCCACATCAACTCTCTTCCCAGCCTCCGCCCGTTCCACAAGCCCCGTATCCCCCTCAGCCCAGCGCATACTACCAATCCCACCCCTCCTTTCGACCGGACCCTCCCCCGATGCACCGTATCACCCCGCGTCCGCCTTCACAGATCCAGCCCTCCCCCATCGATCACACCCCCGCCATGGCTAGCTTGCAACATCCACCCCCCACCGCGCCTCCACCTCACGTGCATCCTCACACTCCCTGGGGTCCTCCCCCGGCACCGCGTCAGGGGTCCTCCCCTCTCGCAGTGTCCAATTTGGGACCAGGCCCAGCGTCACACCATCCCCGCACGTCCCACCACCAGCAACCTCCTGCTCAAATCAAACCGGCTATGCCCGGCTCAGGTATGCTTCCCTCCCACTGCCCCCTCTCGATAGGCGCTGATCGTCTCTCTTATCTTCCGTGTCCCCCTTCGCTCCGGCGGTTACGCGTCTTTTTTTTCTTATGCGGTAATCCGCCTCTTAGACCGCAGTCCTATAGTGCAGCGTGGACATGCAAGCGGTAGCTCGACACCTTCAAACATCGGTGCGTCCTCTCGATCTCGCCTTTAATCACACTTTTCATCTTGCGCTGTGTCGCGTCCTTGTTTTCTACTACAGCCGCCCACTCCCCTCCTTCAAAGCCCTTGTTGACGACTGCTGCTGGCGTCCTCATCCTCGATAAACGCACTGCCGATGAGCAAGTGGCTAGACCTGCTCTACAGGCGCAAGTCCAAGCATCATCTGCCCATCCCAACACCAGCCCTGGTGCCAGTTTCAAATCCGGGAGGGATAGAGAAAAGGAATGGGAACGTGAGCGCGAACGTCAACAAGAGGATATGGACTTCATCCGTCATGCAGCCAGAGAACGTGTCGTGGTTGGCCCTTTCGACAGAGAACGAGAGAGGGAAAGGGCCCTTCCATCTCCGCGCGAACGTTCGCTTGTATCTCCCCATGAGCGGTCCCTCACATCTCCACATGATCGCCCGATCCCTTCCCCTCACGAGCGCGAACGCCCTCCACACCACATGCATAGAATGTCTCCGCTCAGTCGTGCACCCCCTGCCCAGCCACCTCCCCCCCTGCGAACACCTGCGCCAGTACAACAGTCACCTCCAGGTCCAAGCCATCGCATGGCCGCAGGTCCTCCTCCACATGATCGCATACCGCCTCCGAACGAGCGAGACCGGATGCCCCCGCTTCCTCACGAACGCCCACCGCATGATAGGGATCGCATACATCCACCACCTCCCTTCTCGCATCCACACAGACAAGGTCCCCCCCTGCTCCCGGGACAGGGCCAATTCCAGGCGCATCCTCCCGAGTGGGACCCAGCGCGGGAGCGCGAGCGTGACATAGCTGTTGCTCGCGAACGGGAGCGAGAGTTGGTTCGAGAACGGGACATGTCAATGAACGTGGGCGGTCCTCCACGTGAACTGGTTCGGGAGAAAGACCTGGATCCGACGCGCGACCCCGAATATGGGTATCACCCCGATCATGACAGGGCTGCTTATCTAAGAGAGCGGGAGCGCCAACGGCTGAGAGAAGCATCGAGGGACCAAGGCATGCTTCTTCCACAACGCGAACGCGACGTGATTCCGCCGGCTCAGAGGGACATCGCCGTTCAAAGGGACAGGGAGAGGGAAATGCACTCTGTACGCGACCGGGAGAGGATGATGGAACGCGAACGCGAGTTGATATCGAGGGAGATGGAGGGAATGCCGATGCCACAACGAGAACGGGACATGCGGGAGCGGGAGATACATATCCAGCGCGAGCGTGAGCGCGTCGCCGGGTTACACCGCGAGGGGGAATCTGGACCTGGGATGCCGCCCCGGGGTCACGAGAGGGAGAGAGACCGCGAACGTCGCACACATTCCCGTATGCCATCACCTCATAGAATGAACGTTGGCGGGGCAGGCGTACCACCCCTTGCAGGCACGAGTACGACCGGACCAGGTGCTCCTGGACCACATCACCCTCCGCCTCCCCCACACGATTACCCTCGGGAACGCGAACTTCAATTTATGAACGAACGCGAACGGCAACTCGCTTGGGAACGAGACAGAGAGCGCGAGATGGACCGTCGACAATACCGCGAGAGGATGCCCATCCCCGACCGCGAACGTGTGGTCATGCCTGTCCCAGAACGCGACAACGAGCGCATCGCACCCGCTGACAGGGAGCGCACAATGGCCGAACGCGACAGGGTGATGTTTGAACGTGAGCGCATGGCCCTCTCAGATAGAGATCATGCCTTCCACGAACGGGATAGGCTTGAGAGGGAACGGATGGTAGAGAGGGACAGAGTTTTCCCCGAGCGGGACCGCATAGTCATCAACGACAGGGATCGCGTCATGCATGATCTCCTACCTCCCGAACGTGTCATTCTGGAACGTGAAAGGATCATTATGGAACGCCCTGGTGATCGTGAGCGCATGCGCATGCCACCTCACCCGTTTGACATGGTAGAACGTGAACGAGCGGAGGCATTCGAGCGTGAGAGGGAGCATGAACGTCTTGAAGCAATGGAGAGAGACCGGGAAAGGGGAATCGAGGCCGCTAGCGCGAGCGGAGCTGGGCCTTCCAGGGACAGGGAAGGTGACAAGGATCGAAAGGTCGTCGACGTGCCGATGGTTGAGCGTGAACGTGACGAACGTCCCGTTGGACCTGGAGCCGACCGGGAAATGGATGAGAAGCGAGAGAGGGAGCGATTAGAACTCATGGAACGCGAACGGGGTGGTGGGATGGACAGAGAACGGGAGCCGATGAATGCCCAAAACCGCGAGGGAGAGCACACCGAAGCTGAACGTGAACGACTCGAGACCAGGGAACGCTTCGAGATGATTCAACGGGAACTCAGCGAGCTCATTGAACGCGAGAGACTCGGAGGACTCGATATTGTGGAGCGCGAGCGTCTCGCGAGGTTGGAACGCGAAAACTTCGAGCGCGAGAGATTGGAAATGCTCGAACGTGAGCGACTGGAGATGCTTGAACGTATGCCCAGTGCCGAGGAACTCGCGAAAGCCAGGAAGGAAAGAGAGAAGAAGTCGTTCGTCAGTCTTGGAACATATGTTTGGCCACGGACACCCTTTCCTTACTATTTCCCGGAATGGATTCCTACACCTATCGTCGAAGAGGACAAGATAGTCGAGGCCAAAGCCACGGAGGCTAGCTCAGGCTCAGGCTCCTTGGTTCCTACCCCTGCAGCGACTCAGATACCAACTGAACTCCGCCTTACAGTTCTTGTTCCACCGTCTTTTCTACCCCCTGCAAGACCTCAGAAATTCCGCCTTTGGGGAGGTGGTCTACCTCCCCCGCCGCCTTTCCCATTCACTCCATCGATATACTCGTTCTCGCGACGCCGTGTTTACACAGACGACTCTGACGTCATCCAATGCGCAGTACACGCCGGCCTATTGACATGGAGTGGTATCGCTCGGGCAAAGAAGGAAGGTCGAACGATACGCGTCGTACTCGCACTCGTACCTACGCTGGCTTCAGCCTCTGGAGCTGTCAAAAGCGGGCAAAACGATAGTCGCGTGGGCACGAACGGCATTAGTGCCAACGGCCACGTGAACGGAACTGCCAGTGTTCCCCGCACACGCACCAATACGCCTCTCCCACCGCCAGCTTCCTCGGCTCCTTCCACGTCTTCCTCGAATAACGACCCTCAACCCCCCGGTTACGCGGGCGGCGTTTGGGCGAGCCGTTTCATTGGTGGATGGGGTGAGTCGTTCTACGGCGAAGATAACGCTGGGAGAGGCAATAGTGCTGGCCGAATGACCAGTTTTGCAGAAGCCGAAGATGATGGAAGAGGGTGTGTCAGCTGCGGGTGGGGATGGGGCCATGACGGGAGTGCATTCGAGGTCATCAGCGTCGATGTCGTCGAGGTTTGTTCCCTTATCACCTATCACCGATGTATCCCCTGGCTAACGCGTCGCTTCAGCAAAATGCACACGTCGCTCCCGGTCTTGGGATTCGCAACCGTGCACAGCGGTTAGCAGAATATGCCCAGCGTCGCGCTGACATTCTTGGTCTTCCCCTATCGCCATCTCCACCGCTCTTTGATGTGACAAACACACCAAAGAGGCGAAGGCTTAACGTTGACTTTGGGGAGATGAAAAAGGCGGGGTTGAGTGAGATGACCGCAATTGCCGAGGAAGCGAGGAAGATGCAGGCGTTGACGATCTCTTTTGGCATTGCTGATCGAGGTAAGAGTAAGACTGGGATTGGGTATGTTTCGTTTTCCTACTCGCCCCCCATCCTCAGGCTGATCCATCCGGGGTGCATATGCAGGTTCAAGTACGACGCGCAAATGGTACAATGCGCGCTCTTCCCTCACCTTCACCAAGGGTCGACAGTCAGCCCACCACCACTTAAGCGTCGGAAGATCGCTGTGGGTCGGGAAAATCCAGCTGACGGTGACGTGGAAATGGATTCTGCTGACGACCCAGGACGAGGAATCGTGCTCGAAAGCTCGAAAGAGAGTTATCTCATCACCCGGAGCATGCACGAAGGGAAGGCACGATACACGCTTTCAGTGCTCGGCCCACGCGAACGCCTCGTTGACACGCCATCTCCGAATGTATCTCGACCTTGTCCATCGATGTCATCGATACCACCGTCAGACGCTGCCTCAAAAACGCAAGTTATTCGCCAACCCTCCTCGCCTCCCGAGCCCCCTTTCGAGGAACGAAAAACGTTTACTGATGACCCACCGCCTTTGAATGGCGTCACGACTGATCCTCCCGAGTCTGGCACGTCCCAGGACTCTAAATCCAAGGGTAAAGAGACCGATGCGCCGTCGAAATCCTCATCCATACCTCGCCCCCCGCCTGCGACCCTAAAGCCCACGGTTCACATCCTACGACCGAACCTCTCCGATGAAGACTTCACTTTTGAGAATGACATCATCATCATCAAGAGCGCCCAGTACCACATGGACGACGGGAAAATGGTTGTGGACGGAGATGGGAATGGTGAAGGGGACGCACTCAAATTGAGGGTGTTGAGATGGAGATGGTACTTGAAATCATGACACTGTTGAGATCGTATAAGGTCTGTCTCGTTAAAATAGCTCGGGAACGTTTTTGATTGGGACGGTGCTATCTCGTCTAGGTATCTATTTCGTATGAGGGCATGTATAGAATACTATTCGCGTCCGGGTTTTCGTTGCATAATTGATTCTTATGCGCTCGGAGACGTGGTGTGTTGTCCTTGGTGTGATTGCTGGATGAGTCGCAGAGGTTTTCATCGCTTGGGGGAGGCTGAACCAAACTGCATAAAAGTCTCGACCATGGTCAATCATCCGTCTCGTTATGCAGTCGACTATTGTTGGGCGAGGTAAGGGGGTAGGGATATAAACAATGTGTCCTCCTGGGATGGAGAGTGGTGAGGCAGAGGCGAGAGGTGTTGGAGACAGAGTGGGTGGTCGAGAAAGGTTTAACAAGGCAGAGAACTGGTGTGATAATGCAAGGTTGTCCCTCAACGATTTCCAGAAGGTCTTTGGTGTCAACATTTATGGCATCTTCAACACCTGTCGCACGGCTGCCAAACCCTGAACATAATATCTGAAGAAATATTAAGTAAAGAAAGTACAATAAAATAAAATAAACGAAAGACGCATAGTGAGCATACTGGTGAACTAGGATTCACCTGAGTGGGAGAGACTGGGATCTTCCTCATTGGCAAAGGTGCCCCTGTTTTCGGGTTGGGTGCAGATGAGATATCAAGTTAGAAACTCAGTGAAATCAACATCCTCCAGTCTGGTGCACCATCAATCACGAGGGAAAAAATGATGCATTTTGATGTCGAAAACATGCTGTTGCACATAAGTGTACTCATACGGCGCCATGCATACATAGTGGGTGCTCCTCGCAGGGAGCTGCGTGAGAAGTGAGGACGAGTACACATTCATTTCTAGGAAAAAAATAGTGTCAGTCGAACCAAGTACTGCGTTTATGACAAGCTTGTACCAACCAAGATGATACCATCGAACCTCTGCTTGAACCAAGACATGGTGTCATCCTTGGTGACACGGTGTTGGAAGCCAACGCGAGCCTTGCGTTCTTTTCTCCTTGCAACACGCATTCCCGGTCTCCCCATGACCACGTAAAAGTCCATACCGAAGATACCGATACCAGGATCATATCTCGCACCGAGATCGATGTGCTCCTGGATACCGAAACCAAAGTTGCCCGTGTCCGAAAAGTTCTTCCGTCTCAACTCGTATTCCTTCACTTTGAGACCACGTTCGAGGATCTCCTCGGCTTTCGGTCCACGGATGGTGACGTGGACAGCGATTTTTTCGTTTCGACGAATACCAAAGGTACGAACGGTGTATCGGGCTTTGGAGGTCACTGGCGTTTGACCAGTTAATTGTTCCAAGACTTTAGATGCACGGGTCAGGCGATCACCCGATTCACCGACACAGATGTCTGTTCAAAGGATACCGGTTCGGTTTCACTCTCGTGTTCGGTCATACAGCAAAGACGACGTGAACGTACTGATGACGAGCTTCTCAATTCGGAGCTCTTTCATGGGGTTGGTTGGGGTCGTCTTTTGCTCGGCCTGAGAAAAACGTTCAGTACTAGAGTAACGAGAGACATTCGGCTTGGAAAACTTGCCATGGCGGTCGTCGTGTCAGCGTTATCTTGTCGCTGTCGAGAGTGGGATTGGCCCTTTTGCTAGTCGTGTCCGTCTTTGGTGACTGTGGCTGAAACCTTAATATCGTCTACTGTGTAGTCATTCGGCGTTTCCCGGATATCCCAAAGCAGCCATCCCCTATCTCTCTCACACGTGCGACGCTATAATACGGTGGGAGTGATACGAGCCTGTCCAACGCAAACACCGAGTCCATTATTTCATTCCTGAAAACAGCCTGACACCTTCACCATCAGCAACTCCAATGATTTGAGCCCGTCCGGAGCGCGTGAGTATATTGATTGCTCTGCGCAGAAGCGGAACAGGTAACCCAGAGAGGGGAGATGGGATAGGTGGATCCGTTATTTCGTAAAATGTTAATATGGTGTTCAGCTGCCCCGATGCCGCCGTCTTCGACACAATATAGGGTCAGCACGCATCACAAGAAGAAAAAAAAGGATGTCAGAAAATCACCCATGCGTGTAGAGCCTCCGCCCATTCCTCGGGTTGTCTCCAAAGCAATAATGCGGATCGTGTTTGCTTCGCAGGCTCGTAGACTGCCACATTCTTCGACACGAGTGCGGCGAGTAACGATGAGAGATAAGAAGGGAGCATACGACCTAACCGGACGGTAGGGCATTCGAAGAGTCGACCTGAATGAAACATCGGCGGGTGCGAGTGACTTACGGTTTATTCGTTCATTGCGTAGTATTTCGTCCCAATCGCTTCCCGGCGCTTCGGCGTCCTCGACGCGGAGGGTAAAGAGTCGACGGTGTCGTGCGTATGAGAGGATCAGTCGTGTCCAGTGGTCAGCGAAGAGGCTCTGGGTGCTGGGAGTTGGCTGTTCTCTGGTATGACGTTCATTCCAGTTGCTTTGCTATGAAGACTGTATGATCTCACGTAAAGAAGGGAGGTGCGGCATGGATAGAGGGCAAGAGGAAGCCTGTTTCATAGATCAGTGGATCCAGAGATATTCTGGAGGTATTTCGATGTACCTGACGGTGTGGTGTGAGAGGCAAGTTCCATTCGGATGAGAGGGACGACGCCGATCCACAATTTGCAGTACAACATGTCGTTGAATGCCGGCACCGTACGGAAAATTTCCCAGGAGCTCAAATGCATCCAATAAACTATCATACGTTCCGACGTAGGCAACCAAATTATGTTGAATGAGTGTGAGTAACTACATGACCTCCACCGTGTCCAGCACGTATCTCAATTCTTTGAATTGAGCTTTTGCCTAGAGCCAAGAGCAACAGCGCCCTTGACATGGCCTTGCCTATCAATGGCCAATGGGCTTCCAACCAGCTTGTGAGTCTCGGCTCCCACCGACATTTTCACTTTGACAAGCTTGCTTCCACCCACCTGCCTACCTCCATGCTTTCGCCTCCGAGTCATCTCAGATGATGGTCCAGCCGAGGCTCCCAGTCCAAGATTCCAGTCAGAAGCAAATCGAAGAGATGGCTCTGGTGCCCGATCTTCCTTGAGATGCAGTGAGCATTACATACTGCCTCCTTCTTCGACATCACCCCAGCTTACCCTTTGTTTTCCTTTCGTATTGGGATCACTGAGCTGAACTTCAAGTTCGTCTTCACTCTCCTTCTCTAACTCGGAATCCTCATCGCCTGGGATAGTGAATTGATCACCCTTCACTTTGCAAGCTTCATCTAACCACCCAAAGCCAGACCCATCTTGATGTAGCATGTCTGGGGCATTCGCGTCAACCACCATCAAAGAATCATCCTCCTTCCTGCGTAGTAGGTGGTGGTTGGCATTCTCAATCGCCTTCCTTTTCTTCTTCTCAAGATTGCACTACAGGCTGTGAGTCTAGAAACAGCACTGACGGCGAACAGAATACCTTGTGCTTATATCGCTCAATATAACCCTGGAACACTTTCACTCGCTCAAGTTGTACCTGTACCTCCTTTAATGCCTGCTCCAGAGATTTGGATATCTTGTGATTTTCAACCTGAAGCTTTGTCACTTCTTCTTTCCTTCGATTGCTCTCTTCCCTAGCACGCGCAGAATTGTTCGCTTCCTTCGCAAGTCGTTCTTCTGACAACTCATATCGACCACGAAGAAGAAGAATCGTTTGGTTGTAGTGAGCACCATCCTGTCTTAGGGTATCTATTTCATGTTGTAATCCAATAAACCGTTCTGAGCAATTTGTGTGGGCGGCCTTTGCTTCCTTGAGCTCCCTAATCAATCGCGTGTGAGAAGCTTCAGCCGTCGGGTGACTACTCTGGGTGGTTCCGGGTTGGGCAGCGGCAAGAAAGAGGGGGAACGCCTCATTGCGTCTGACGGGCTTGCGACATGTAGGGCATGAAAGATGACTTGGTCCATGATGAGCAAAGTGTTCCTCTAGGCATGGCTCACAAAATCCGTGCCCTATCGAACAAAAACAAATGCATCTAATCAGCATCCACGGAAGCAGGATCGAAATCGATTCATGGAGCTACCGCATCTGAAAACGAGTATATCTTGGATGGAAACCGCATCAAGATGAATGGGGCATTCGACGAGGAGGTCGTTCATTCCGCGTGTCGTTGTGGACTGATTGAAGGGATCGCGTTGCGTCGTGTCATTACGGTACTTGGTGGGTCACGCGACTCGCGTCTTAGCTGGTCAAGTCCCACAATTCACTTGCTCCTGACCTCCACGTTTACATAAACCACGCCGTTGCAGAACTAGTATTGAATCAAAGACAGCGTTCTCATGCGACTGAACTCGGCCAGGTGCGAAGTATTCCGGATGCAGAGTCCGTCCGACGTAGATGGTGCACTTTGCGTTTCCGAATAACAAGTACTCAGTTATTCAGATTTCCCTACCCACCCGTGCGGTTGGTCTATTTTCAACCGGATAGTGCCATGAGTCGTGCCAGCCTTCGATTATCCAAAGCCAGGTGGGATGCTCGTGGACCATTCCAACAGGCTATAAATTTTTGGCCGACCTTCTGCTTCCCTCACCCTCTTGCGATAAGCATCCCCGTAAGTTGTAACACCAGCCATTGCTCTCAACAACTTCGTTAATCATGGTAGTAGCATTTTTCTTCAGACATCTGTGACGATGACCAGTTCTACATATGCCACTGCCCCCTTCGATCACGCCAAAGCGGACATCATCTTGCGTTCATCAGATAACATCGATTTTCGTGTCTTCAAACTATTCCTCTCCCTCGCATCCCCGTTCTTCGAAACCCTCTTCGAACTCCCCCAACCTGCTGAAACAAGCGGAGAACAGGAAATCAAAGACGATCTTGTCGTAATTCGCATGTCAGAGAACAACAAGACTCTCGACTCACTCCTCCGCTTTTGCTATCCATGTACCTTAGCTGAAGATCCTAAACTCGAGGTACTCAAGGATGTCGTAGATGTCCTTGAGGCCGCTAGGAAGTATTCTCTTGACGCCATCGAAAGAAAAGTTCGTCAAGCACTCTCAAATCCCAAAATCCTCGCGGAAGAGCCTCTAAGGTGCTTCGCGATCGCTCGTCGAGGACGGGCGCACGAGGAAACTCTGCTTGCTGCAAAATACACATTGACACAGCCACTCATCCCTCCGTGGTTCCAAGAGATTGCACTTATCACTTCGGGCGATCTGCTCGCGCTCCTTTCCTACCACCAGAGTTGCGGAAATGCTGTCTATGCGCTGAGAAGTGATATGTCGTGGATCAAATCTCATTACAGAAGCAGCCAAGGTTGCGCGTGGCTTTCTGGGAAATACCCCAGCGATAGCGACTGTCCATGTCCAAGATCACCTACGCCGAGGTACCATCTATTTGAAAGGCGGTCACTTCAATGGTGGGAGGACTTCATAGAGGAAACCTTCGTGGCGCTACGAGACAAGCCATGCAAGGCAACTGTGGAGAGCGTTGCGGCGAAGACTGTCCAGAGCGTTAAAGCGCGGAACTGTCGGAGTTGCTCTGCAAACATCTCAGAGGGAATGCGAAACTTTTCCGAGCTGCTGACAAGGAAAGTGGAGGAGGTTGTTTCTACGGTACGCTCCGTTATCGTTGTATTGAGAAGTAATTTTGTCAAATTCTGACATTTCTTCTCAGATCAAATTGATGGTGTTCTGACTCATCTCTGACTACGGCATTGGAAAGAATTGATATATGAGGCTTGCGTCCTAGCTATAATGCAATGACAACGCCTCTGTACGCTACGCAAGAGATTGATAACAGGTTTCCTTTCATTCATGCCCCTCGTGTGGATCTTACGTCCAAGATGGGTGAGCCACGACGCTGAGTCAACTTCAACTGGTCTCTTGTATGCGAAAATATGGTCTGCACACCTGTGGTGAGTTCTGAAAGCCTTATACTGTCCATTATAATTGGTTGGTTCATCTCTCGCGGTTTGCCGTCATTGATGATCAGATAGGAGGCAGGTTGTCGTCCTATAAAACTCTCGAGCATGACCACAGCCATTGTGTTTCAAGACTTTTTTTTCCCTCTGTTCTCCTCAGTAAGTTTCAGTGTCGCCATCACCCTGCATAACATTCATTGGATTCATGAGTGTCTGCGACAACGACTGATTCCGTCTATGGCACCGTTCGATCACGACATCATTCTACGTTCGTACGATGGTATCGATTTTCGCGTCTTTAAACTGTTCTTTTCCGTCGCATCCCCGTCTTTGAAACCCTCTTCAATATCCCCCAACCGGTCGAGGCAAACAAAGACCAGGAGGTCAGCGATGGTCTCGCTGTCATTCCCATGACGGAAGACAGTAAGACCTTCGATGCTTTCCCCCGCTTCTGTTATTCATGTACCTTGGCGGATGACCCCAGCATAGAGGTGCTAAAGGACGCTATAGATGTTCTCGAGGCTGCTGGGAAGTACTCTCTCGATGCGATCGAGAAGAAAGCTCGCCAGGCGATCTCAAATCCTAAAATCCTCGAGGCAGAGCCTTTGCGATGTTTTGCGATAGCACATCGAGGACGCCTGCGGGAGGAGACCCTACTCGCTGCAAGATACACGTTGACGCAGCCACTCATCCCTTCATGGTTCCAGGAGATCGAACTGATCACTGCAACTGATCTGCTCACCCTGCTCACCTACCACAAGAAGTGTGGGGATGCTGTGTATGCACTGAGGCTTGATCTATCCTGGATCACATCTCATTACGGGAGCTCAGAGGCCTGCTCCTGGTTGTCTGGCCGATGGCCGTATGAAAAGCCTCAGAATACTTTCGGGGGTATTGGCATCTCTTATCCCAATTGTAGGTGTCCAAGACCGGATACTAGTACTTCCAGATACGTGCTATTTGGCATGCAATCGCTCGGATGGTGGGAAGACTTTATGGAGCAAACGTTCATAGCACTGCGAGACAAGCCGTGCAAAGAAACTGTGTGGGGATTTGTAGAGAAGACAGTACAGACTGTTAAAGCCCGAAATTGTCAAGCTTGCTCTCCGAGGATCACCGAAGGCATGCGCGACTTTTCCATATTATTAACGAGGAAAGTAGAGGAAACAGTTGCTCAGGTAAATTCAATTTGCACCCCTACGGAGGTCTCTGGCGAGAATCTGACATTTTGGAGCGACAGATAGAGCTGGATTTTTCTATGCCAACAAGCAGTAAAATTCACAGCGAAAACCACTCACGACAGGGGGGTTCGAAAAATGGCAAGAAACGGCGTTAACATTACCTTACACATTGTAGGAATTGTCAACGCAAAACGTGGTATGCGGTCTGTAGATGCAGAAGAGTCTCAGTGAACACGAAATTGTGAATAGTCTTGAATAAAACATATGCAACTTTTAAAATTGAAAGATCACGCTTTGTACACGCTACCAAGCAGCGGTGGGACTCCAACGTTTTCCGGAGGGGATGCTTTATAACGACATTAGACTTTGCATTTGTGAAGCGGAGTTATTCTGCTTCGCAGACATGAAAGAAAGAAAGGTAACGAAAGGTAACGAAAAGTAACGAAAAGTAACGAAACCCACAGATATTGACTTCCTTTGGTTTTAGTAGTTGGATCGTCAGAACGCGAAGACATGTACATCCTGGCATAACATGTTTCGCTTCCCATCCAAATATCATTCTTCCTCGCTTTGATCTTGCAAGAAGGCCATGATGCTTGCCCGTGCATTTTGCTGAAAAAATCGGCATTGACTCATCTTTTAATCAAACACATGCCACCCACTCACCTTTTTTCGCGCGGGCACATCCGCATCGCTGTCGCCTTGATCCGATGACTCTTCTGTCTCGGATGAGCTGCGGAGTCCTTTTCCATGTGTCTTTGCCTTCTTCTCGAACTCTTGCACGTCCTCTGATACAATAATGGCGTCGAAACGAGAAACCAAGCAGTTAAAGGGGTACCCACTGAGTTCTTGCGCCAGTTCCCTCCGTGCTCTGACAGCTTTCGCCTTCTCCAGGCTATACCGCGGTGTCATCCCAAGGTCACCAAGGATCGAATGAAGTCGTTTGATTTGCTGCGAAGGCTTGTCTAGTCCTTCAAATTCCTTCTTCCAAACTTTGCGTACACCGCAAGCAACTACTATACCCTAGAAGAAAATTTGTTAACGCAAAACACTTGGTATACTGATGCTTTACCTTGAGTTTGTTTACCGTTTCCTCGTCTTTAGACAGAACGTCCTTCTTTCCTCGTTTCGTCTTCTCGTCTTTCTGGGGTTTCACCGACTCCTGTTACGGTTAACATTTGGTGGATAACACACGGGACATAAAGCATACTTTTTCCTGCTTCTTCTGTCGCTTCTTCGGTGGTTCATCTATGACTGAAGATAAATCTGACTCCATCTGTATTGTGTTAACAGTCTCTGACTACCACGCAAAGGTACCACGTACGGGATCCCTGGCCAATTCCTTCGCTTTCGAGACCGACGTTTTCGATGATTCAGTCGCATTGTTGGGCTTCGAACTGAAGCTGGACGGGCCAGGACCTCCCCCAGTATCCATTTCAACATCTGAATCATCCTTGGTCACCTTCTGCTGCTGTTAGATGTTGGTGTGAGCGTGGATCAACCATAAATATGGAAGATGAATATACCTGTTTCCGCTTCGGAGGTGATGACTCTGCGAACATTTGCTCCTTCTGTAGTGAACGGGCAGACTGTCGTGTTCCAGACTCTGGTGTAACCTCTTCATCTGAGGATTCAATGATAGCCTGATGACTCATACATGACGACAGACGACATGAAAATCGTCGAGGTGGACCTACCTTGGACTTGTATTTCATTTCGCTCTCTGGTGCCTTTGACGTTTTGCTGGGCTTTACTGGCTTGTCAATGGTCTGATAATCGCGTCACGGTCATGAGAAGATCCTCACCTTGGAAGGTTTCGAACGCGCAGAGGCTTTCTTTAACTGTGGCGCATCACCTCCAGACACATTGACCTCATCTGGAGGTTCCTCGTCCGAGGGATACACCTGTGCCTTCTATGATGACGTGTCATCGTCTCGACCAGACATACAAAAACAAAATACACACCGATTTACGTTTGCGGGAGCCAGTTTTCGCCGTCCCATCCGATTTTTCCTTCTTGACTGCCTTGCGTTGTGGCGGTTCGACACCCCCGTCCGACGCGTTCTGGAGGCTGTCCTAGTCCGCGGTCAGTCCATGATGACCGACGCAACGACAACCAAAGAACGCGCGTCTCTCACCACGGTTGCATGCACGGTGTCCTTGATGAAGGACTTGTATCTCCCGCTGTTCAAGAGATCTTCCGCGATATCAAAGTGGGTCGCCAGTTCTTGACGCACGATGCGCACGGTTAGTTGACTGGACGTAAAATGCGCGTCATTGAACCTCAGACTTTCCGTGTGTAGAGTCTAGACGCTTACCTGAGTCGACCGTCGTCTCGTGCGCATGAGAGAATGTCCACGATGACACCTTTGAGTTCTTCGGTAGGAAGGGACATTGTGATAATCCGGTGCGTTGACAACCTGAAGTCGCGTCGGGCGCGATGTCCGTCCACGCACGCATCACGTGATGTCTACACAAATATTAACCCATGTAGGAAGACATATATCCTACACGAAACCAAACCGAGAAAATGCTAGATACAATAGGATATCCATGTGTAGTCTCTGAGAATGTCCGCGACAACTATAGCTTAGACTTGATCGTAACAAGCGAAGCATTCTGTTGCAAGATCTTTGCAGCCTCTGATACCATATCGTCCACAATTTGTTGAGCAGGAAGGATATCGCGAATAAGTGCAGCCACGCGTCCGATGAGCCATGCACGAGCATCGATCGACTTCTCCGGATGTTGTTCAAGGTCGTGACTGGCGGGTATGATGCCCTTTGATGTCAACTCCTTAATTTCCTCTTGCCGGTTGTTGTTCCTGGGAAACAACATGAATGATCACACGTGAACAAGGCGAGAACGAACGTACCAATCGTCCACATATGGCGTTCTGCGCACTCGCAAGGGACGCCCAGTGTAAATCAGCGTCGTCACCGCGTCCTCATAACCCGCGCTCAACAAAGCCTCCTTGTGCGCTTTCGGTGCACCCGCCTCCTTGGACGCCACAAACCTCGTTCCCACCCACACGCCCTGCGCTCCCCACGCCAAGTTGGCGGCAAGACTTCGGCCATCATACACAGCGCCGGCCCCAATAACATATATGGGTTTCCCTGTCAACGGTGACCTGTGACCCTTGACTGCATCCACACATGCAGGAATGAGAATCGTCGCGGGCGTGTCACCAGTGTGTCCGCCACCCTCACCAGCCTGGGCGCAGATGAGGTCGACACCTGCAGCGAGTGCCTTGGCGACATGCTTGGGGTGTCCAACCATCTACAATAGCATATAAGTTTCCCGTGGTCGCCATCCGACGTTCAGCGTCACTCACGTTCATAATGGGTATACCCGCCTTGTGCAATTTTTCAACTGCATGTGGAGGCGGAACACCAACAGCACACACAAAAAGGGAGGCTTTCTCCTCGATGATAACGTCCAGGAGGTCATCGAGCTGCCCCTTTTGGTAGTCGTACTAGTGGCCGACATGAGCAACAACACGCCACGCAGAGAGACATGACATACGTTCGTCTTGCGTGCGTTACCTCCGACCTGTGGAATAAGGAGGTCAACACCGAAAGGAGCGTTTGAATCCTTCAGATCCTCCTTAATCGCTTTAATCTGGGTCTTCGTGAGCGTGCATGTCCTTGGATCACAAGATTCGCGCGTACCTGTTGCCTTAGCACCTTTGGGGTGTACCCGTGGCCGCCGATGACACCCAATCCACCAGCATTCGTGACTGCTGCTGCAAGCTCTGGCCCGGCAGCTACATTCATGCCTAGCGCGCAAACGTTAGTTACGCAAACGACACGCTTCATTTCCACATTATGTACCGGCAAGTAGAATGGGATGTTTGATTCCAAACATCTCCGTTATGGGGGTGGTGATAGTGACCATGATATGCGGACTGAAGGTGGAAAGGAGGAGTGTTCCCGGGTTGTCATTTATATGCAGCCTGCGCCGGCCGGTTAAGAATGTCGATCCGAAAGCGGCGCAGCGCTGGCAGGTGATTCAGAGGCAAAATCAGAATCATGACCACACCCCCGTAAGCGGGTTTCTCCATTAAAGCATTGTTAGATAGTTAGCAGATATCCTGTATATGAAACAAAAAAGCGCCGTATGTGTAGGAAAACGAGTGTATTGGATACATGAATTGACAACCCGTCCGTGAGGAAAGCGAATGGGGAAGAGAGTCGAAACAACTACTAGAGGGGAAAAAAAGCAAAGCTTACGAGCCCGAGCTCGCACCTCCGGAGTCACTATATGACGATGGCGATCCGGTACCCGATTGCATAAGTCGGCGCAGCCGTGCTAGTTCAGCTGCGAGGGTCCTGATTATGAACTATCAACAACCACCTGCAACAAGGGTTCGATATGGCTCTTACTTGGCAGTCTCGATAGCCTGGTCACTACGATGAGATTTTTCCTCGACCTGTGCTTTGAGTTGTAAAATCTCTTGCCGAAACTCGTCCTCAATTTCCTTCCGAATTTTGAGGTCGTCATTCTGGAGATCCTTCACCTTCGTCTGGGCCAGCTGAGCCACCTTCATCTCCTCCGCCAGTTGCTTGTACTTCTTGCCTACTGTTTCCGCCTCTTTCTTTACTTTTTCTTCTCGCTTCCGCATCTCGTCCCTGAGTCGATCCGTCTCGTGTTTCCAACTCTCGGTCATGCCTTTGATACTGTCGCGTAGCGTGATGTACTCTCGTTCAGACTTTTGAGACAGCGTGGTCGATTCCGCAAGGGCAGCTTCCATCTCTCGCAACGATCGCTTCGACGTAGTCGTTTCCGCCTTCAGCTGCGATTTTAGGGTAGCAGCTTCTGCCTCTGCCTTGCGTGCTCTCTCGAGAACCTCCGGAAAGAATGAGCATAAAACCAGGGAGAATATAGAGAGACGTACCTCTTGAAGTAGTCGTTCTTTGCGCGCGACGACGTTGTTCAGACCTTCATTCTCCAATCGAAGCCGTTCACGGCCTTCTTTCAAGTCCTCTGTCTGACGTGTTAGCTGTGCAACCGTTCGTTGTGAAAGACGGAGCTGAGCTTTAGTATTCTCGAGTGCGTTTCTTGCATTGATGACACCAGTTTGAAGGTCGGCCAGAACTTTGGAGGTCCCCCCTGGTGTCAGCGAGAACCGACGGTTCGGTGATGCTGGTGCTTGGAGAGAGGGTGTGGAGTTTTGGTTTGCAGGATTGTTGGCAATACTTGGATCTATTGGGGATACCAGAGGGGGTGTTTGAGGGGAAGTGCGGTTCAGGTTGGGGGATAAGCCATCGTCGGCTAGCGCCCGAGCATTCCCTATGAGGATGAAGTTTTCATGTAATTGAGGGGACTTTGCGGGAGTGTGCAGATGAATGACTGACCCACTGATGCCACAGGTATGCCTGGTGAAATAACATTCATTAATGAGATTGAATCTTCGGTCAGTGAAAGACCTCTAGCCTTTGGCGGGTAAGGACGTACGACTGAGAGTACGAGTAGGACTGGAAATTCGCTTGACGGGATCTCTGGTGTTTGAGAGACTCCCGAAGTCCATTGGGATGCCTTCAGGAATACCTTCTGCCTTGAAACTTGGCGTTGCGCTCTCGCGCCGAGGAAGCGGAAGACTCGAGTCACGACCGGCTAGACCGTGCAATACATCAAAGCTAGACCTACGCTTCATTTTTGGAGTTGTAAAGTTGGGGTTGTAAGAAGAGGGAGGAGAGCTGATATCGAGCACCTCGTCGGAAGGGTGGGATACATGGTTGGAGGACGCCATAGAGCCTGGACGGAATGGACGCGGTCCGCGTGGAATAATATTCTCTAGACTGTGTAATTGAACCTGTTGCTGTCGGATAGAATGCCTCAAGGTTGACATCTGATTCCGAACAGCCACTGCATAGAAGAGAACGAACCAGGTAGACTCGGCGTGACAAATAATTCACAATGAGTGATGTTGATAAATACCTGTATCGTTCAGAGAGACTGATGGACTTGGCGCGCGTGCAGAACGCAGTGAACCGCGCGACGAAGACCTAGATAATGGACGAGCAGGAGTAAAATTGACCGGACTTGACATTCAAAAGAAAGTGGAGTGAAAGGATCGTGATGGTCAGACTATGGACCAGACTCCAAAAACTGAAAAGCCGAGCGCTAGAACGCGGGCCGAAAGGAGCTAGTCGCGGTGACACTGACGGTAGTTAGTGCAAGTTTCACGGTGTTAATATTGACAAGCGTAACAGTAGGAGGTCCATATTTGTCTTTGTTAGGAACCCTGACGCGGTCACGTGACGACGCATAGTCACGTCTTGATCAATCCAAGACATCCTTCAACTTTTCCCAATACACTACATATCTGTTCAATGGCCGAGTGTGGTATTTGCCTCGACGTGTTGCGGAATCCAGTTTCTGCTCCATGTGGTATGTCTCGCATCTTGATTGTGCCATTGGGTCAACACCACTCACCTTGTCTGACAGGCCACGTCCACTGCGAACGATGCCTACGGGGCCACATCAGTTCTGGCGCAGACGCGCTCAAATCTGCGTGTCCTACCTGTCGCAAACCATTCCACATAGGTTTTTATCTATCACACCACATCCACAGCACGGCTGACCTTTCATTCAGCAACACCCGACTTTGCATTCGTTCCTCAAAAATATCATGATTTTATCTTGCCTTCTGTACGCAAATTATACATGGATATCCCTTCCGTCACAGCGATGACAGCGGAAATCGATGCTTTGACACGACGTCTCGAGGCTTTTGCCAGCGACAATGAGCATTTGCAACAACGCTGCGCAGACTACAAGTATACGCTCGAAAACATGAAATCGGAAAAGCACGCCATTGTGGAACAAGAGGAAGACGCACGACGGGAAGCGGCTGATCTACGCAAGAAATATGATTCCTTGAAGTGGAAATACTGGGAGGCTCAGTCACGGTGAGAACTTGCTTGCTAGGTTCACGGTAAAACTAACTCCATGCTCCCTCTGATAGCGACAATGCGTGCAACAGGTGCAACACAACGCCATCTCAAAGTCTTAGCCGTAAGAGTAGCCAGAACTTGGAGACTTCTCGTGAAATCCTCCCAAAAGTAGAAGAGCACTCGGTGTCTCTCCAGGATTTGAACCCGAATCCACCCAGACCAAAACGTGCACTACCCAAGTCCCGCTTGTCGGGCAGCATGCGTCGCAAAGACGAGTCGGCGTCACAGCTCGTCAAGAGACAACGAATACACCGATACTCAGATGTGGGTTCTAGCAGCCAACTAGTGGAAATTATCTTCAAAGGTGAAGATGATGAGGATGAATAGTGCGCCATATTCAGATCTTGTTGTATATCTATCTATCTCAAATGAGCTATTGTACTGTATGCTTGGAGCAGATGCTCGCTTGATCTACCAAAGTCGTATCATATTCATGTATATTTTTTAGTACGACTGTGTGTAACACACCACCGTCCCACATGGTGTGACTATCGATTGAAACACTGCCATCCAGACCACTAAACTCGAAGCATCCCATGGCGCATAATTCTTGCAGAGTCTTGTCAGGAACACGCCATAATTATAGGTACTGGCAGTGTTTGAAGCGCCACAATAGGCCATGAATAGATGCCCGGGTCCACGTGATGCTTGATGGGCCTGCAGAGCGCTGAGCTGCCGCGATAACTGCGATATAATTACTTGGAATTAAGGCCTGACAAACTTATTCGTATCTCGCATGTTTTATTGTGTGAATGCAACCGCCATGTTCATGGGAGTGCTGGCGAAACCGTGGACAGCCATTACCTGTGGGGTGTGGCAGGTGTTACCCGCCAGTATTGGGTAGCATGAAATCTTTTCGTGCATCCGAGGGGCTTGCGGAGAAAGTCGGATTCACGTATTGAGCTCGGGGCATGGGAAGGCTCTAGTCCCCCCAAACCAAACCTAAAAACTTCGAGATCAGAAGACAGTCGTTCTGATCATACGGAGGGAAAAAGTTCAGGCTGTCGCTCGCTCGCGACGTCCAAGGCAGACTTGCCACGTTCCCCTCGCACTCCTGTGCGGGTTTCTTAATCTTAACCTCTCGAACTCGGATAATTCTCTCGTCATCTTATCAGTGGGGGAAAATCTGCACCAATTCGCATGGTCTTATCTCCACAGGCACGAAGCAAGCACTCAGACTATCTCCGCTGTGCAGTATCAGATAGCATGGACAATCTCAGGGAAGATCTTCGTTTGGCCACATGCGGGATCATTGTACTAATCACGTGCTGTGACATTGCTGTGACCTGCCGGTTTGTGTGCGGAGATAAAGTTAATTGTGTGTAATTCAAGTTATACAGGCAGCAGGAAACATTGCGTATTCGCTGATTTTAAATATGATATTGTAAAGTAGACTGAAATTAAATACGTGCTTAGGAAATTAGTATTGGTAGTCCGAAAATAATGATCAGCGGAACAATAAAGTGAGTTGTGCACAAAAAGAAACTATGCCGAAGAAGAATGAGTGTTGTTAAACCACCGATAACTTCTTTGCAACCCAAGTTTGGGTTGTTGTCTGTGCCTAGCGTGACATCTTCGAGCTCTGACCTCTTCTTCTTCCATGGGAGATTTGCAGTCCAGCTGCTTATCCTGCGCTTGCCGTGTCATGCCGTGCGAAGCTGCCACAAGTCAAGTGGTTGTTTACAATCTCCGCTGTAGTATCAAGTTCAACTGGCTAGGCCATTCACAGAGATTGTAATTCATTCCTCAACCCTATATTATCTACAGGAAAACTCCAGGCGCACAAAAATAACATGTGTTTTATACTAACTTTGTGCGCCAAAATCACCCTCTCAACGGCCTTACATTAAATAGCAATTTTAATATCTACAGTTGTCACCCTAGATGTAACGTTTGTCACGTGATACGGAATGATCCCGCATTGCCTACCTTAGTTCTCACAAATGTTCCTTTCTCGCCCACGACGTCGATTTATATTTAGTTTCAATGGGAACTACGTTTCAGCGTTAAATCCCTCGATCAGTTAATGTGATGTGGTCGAACCGCGAGGAAGAGAACTATCCGGTCGCTTGGTTGATGCCTGAGAGTCGTTCAGGTTATTACTTCCGCTGGAGGAATTTGGATGGCCCTTCGGAGGGGTTACTGGGCTTAGATTCTCAAACTCGGGTGACCATGAGGCACATAAAACCCAAGCAGAGCGTCCTGATGTCTTCACTCACCTTTGCCTATCATCCCCGAGCCCGCACGCCATGCGTAGAGACGCCGCAGCCCCATTCAATTCCAACAAGGCAGACATCATCCTCCGTTCATCTGACGACGTGTATTTTCGAGTGTACCGTTGTCTGCTAGCCTTCGCATCACCCTTCTTCGACTCTATGTTCGACCTTCCCCAGCCGCAAGTGCGTAGTGCGCACGATGAAATACACCATGGTCTCGAAGTAATTCCAGTTGCCGAAAATAGTCGGGTGCTGGATATGCTTCTGAGATTCTGCTACCCCGCCACCGTCGATGACCCCCACCTGGGAAATATGGTAGACATAGAGGGGGTATTGGAGGCGGCCGTCAAATACAGCATGGAAGAGGTGGAGCAAAGCGTTCGGAGGACGTTGCTTGAACCATCAATTTTGGAGAAAGAGCCGATGCACATTTTTGCCATCGCCTACCGTTTTCGTTACGAATCGGAAGCGAGAGCAGCAGCGACGTGCCTGCTGCGCCAACTGGCATCATCTATAAATCCCACGACGTTCAAGTACATCAGCCAAAGCGACCTTCGAAACCTCGCGGTTTACCGCGCAAAATGCACACACGCAGTCTTGGCGCTTGGGAACAATCTTGCCTGGCTCCAGGAGAAAGAAAGCTATGGGTTCTTCAAATGGTGGACGAGCTGTTGTATGTGCACACAGCGAGCGGACGGTCACTTCTTGATGCACGGAACGTACGCACGGGAGTGGTGGGCAGAGTATATGGAAGAAACCCTGGCTATATTACAGGAAACTCCATGCGCCGCGGCCGTATATCAAAACGTGCAGAAAGCACTGGAGAGGGCGGGAGGCTGTACATTCTGTCGAAGGAAGTCACAGCCCTACATGGCAGGCTTTGTGCAGAGGTTTGCGGAGGCGGTTGATGAGGCAGTTGCAGGCGTGAGTGCATACCTCTTTGTTCACCGTTGGTCCTCATGACGGACGATTCGATGCAGGTTCCACTTGGGATATCATTGTAGACACGGGTGACATCTTGATGATGATCGCTGGACAACCTGGACAAAAATTGAGATCTACTTGTATAAGATACCATAGAGAATTCCTTGATGAAAAACATTAATGCACTCACGGTTGGTGATTTGCTCCAATCCCACGTACTTGTTGAAATAAATAAATAAAAAACGGGGGGAGTTGTGGGAATAAGCGTGATCATGAGGTGTTGGTCAGGTAACCAAGATATGACGGCGGATATTGCGTATCTAAGGACCTGTCTCATTGACGACTGAGAATTGTTAGAAAATGAGACACAGTGCGAGCGGAAAAAAAGTAAAAAAATCGCAAGGTAGATTGATGCGAGAGAAGATGATAATCATGGCTGTGACTTGATATGAGGGTCGTGGGATAAAACGAATCTCACAAGAACCAGGCTATATGTAGTTGGATCGGATCAATCGGTTGCCTGGCCCGTCACCGTGTCCACTTCGGTGTTGCCAACGTTGCCAGTCCATGTAGCACATCTTGGACACGGGAGATACCTCTATTTTCACTTCCATCATGTCTAAATCTCCCCGCTTTCCCCCCAGAGACCCCGAACCCGAAACTCTAGCGCACTGCATCACCAGCCTCGAGCTCCAGCAAGAGAGTCTGGGACCTGTCGACGCCGCCGCTCCCTTCAATCGAGCCAATGCAGACGTGATTCTCCGAACTTCAGACAATGTCGATTTTCGCTTCTACAAGCTTCTCTTGTCGTTAGCGTCCCCTTTCTTTGCAAACATGTTCGCTTTGCCACAACCCGACCGGCTTGATAAGGCTGCCGACCAAAGAAAGTGCGGCTTACCAGTCATACCTGTGGCCGAGAAGAGCATTGTCTTGCGGAAGCTGCTCGGTTTCTGTTCTCCCGTCTATGACTCCACGCTCCCCGTCCTCGAAAGTCTAGACAGTGTCATGTCGGTCCTCGATGCTGCCGACAAGTACGATATGAAGTGCGTGGGCAAATTCATCGTCAAGATGATAACGGCCCCCGAGTTTCTAGAGCAGGAGCCCATGCGCGTGTTCGCCATCGCATGTCGGTACAGGGCAGAAGTGGAGGCAAACGTCGCTGCGCGGTACATGTTGCGTTTTGCAATTTGGGAACCAGCATATGTTGCCGAGCTAGACTTCATTTCTGGTTCTGACTACCAGCGCTTGGTCAAGTACCATGCGAGTTGTGGGCAAGCCATGTCTCAGCTTGTTCGGCTCTGGTCGTTGTTCCCTCTGCCGCCGCTCGACTGCAAGTTTTGCAGGAAGAATGGACTGCCACGTTTATTCCTAAAGAACTATCAAGACAGTGTTATGGACGTGCTGCGAGTACGGCCATGTGCAGAAACGTTGATGAACGCGGAGTGGATCGAGAGTATGGCGAAGAAGGCTGGCAGCTGCCAGAATTGCAGGGATAGAGCACCGAGGAGGATGGAGGAGTATGCAAAGGAACTTGCTGTCCCAATAAACGGAATCGTCTCTGAGGTGTGTGCGTTCATTCGAAGTTGACATTCTCAATTAAGCTTTATCAGATCCACCTGGAGATTAAACCTTATTGAACCAGTCGATTGATTCGAACTGTACATATCAACTGTATCTCGTCCTTGAACACTGGAGGCACTGGAAGGGCATGTCTTGCATTGTAGAGATTGTTATGGTAGACTACTATTACCATTGTATTTGAATATGTCTATAGCGCTGATCATATATTGTGATATATCTATTCTTCGAGTTTTGGAAACGACGTGAAGCGCAGAATGAATTCTTGGAGGATAGCATGAAAGGAGTTCATTGCGGAAATGCCTTGTTGACGAACATCGTTGAGTAGTCCACTTGAAGCAATAGCCTGAGTGAAAGAGGAAGAAAGATATATCGGATTGGTGGGGACGCCGGCGGTATTGACGAGGTAAAGGAGGTAGGGGTCGGTAGTAGCAAAAGAACGGGAAAAGGCAAAGCCGGCTCCCGTGAAGGCCTCCAGGGAATCTGATAAAATCCTAGAGGTAACAGTCCAGGAGGAAAAGATTGTCATCAATCTGCGAAACAGCGGTGTTGTTCGGGATGATATGTTCGACGCTTGAAAGTGGGTGGGTTTGACCTAAGCCATGTCAGCGCGTCTTGAGCTTGAGCGCTTGAGCAACGAGGTCGTACACGATTGAGCGCACGATTGATGTATCTTGTGTCGCAACATGATGATCTGCTAAGTAACGGTCAAGCTGAGGCTTCAACGCATCCGCGTCGACGTCATCACTTCCGCGGAAGTATACCCTCCGTGGGCGATCCTGCTCATTGTCAACCTCCCAAGCGGGGTGGATTCCTTCACTAGGACACAAAAACCTCCGAATGTTCTCCAACAAGTCGGGGCGAGGTTGATTAGACGTATGGAAAGGAAAGTGTAGTCGACTGGGACGTCCAGTCGAGAGGTGTTCCAGATAGTCTAAGGGGTGCTCCAACAACAGCTGCATGGCGCCCGAGTCCAGAGACGATTAGTTGAAGGCCCACGAGGTGAAGTTGCTGAGATTCATCAGCCTGGTGGAGGTCTATCCAGTGGCACGGGTGGCGGTGACCGAGGAAACGCGGTCATGTGACGGAATGCAACAAACGCGTGACCTTGACCTCCTCGAATCCATTCACACCTCGCCCAAAGGTATTGTTGAAGCGAGCTCATAGAAATCTACTGCAGGTTCAGTGCGCCGTTTAGCATGGCACTGTATGAAACGCCATCACGAATATGGCGCAGGATCGAGGACGAGAGAGAGCCGTCGTCGCTCCCTTCGTTGCCCGCGTTCGAGCACTCCGTCACACCCCACACCGAATCTGATCAAACAACCACGGATGACGATAACGAACTTCTACCCGTACATTCAACACCAGCGGCTGCCTCATCCCATAACGCCACTGCCACCATCCGTCTACAATCCAGCACGTCCAGCACCGTCCGCTTTGCGACCTCGATTGCATCTCGCTCTGCCTCGGTAAAGTCGTCAGTATCAAGGTCGTTTGGTCGGGTTGCTCAGAAAAGCTTTGACGTGAGCGCTATCACATCGCTGTCCCATGATTCGGAGGAGAACACCGATCCGGAGGACCCCCTGGGGAAGAGTACAAACAGCGTACCGGAGGCATACTTACCCCCTCCAGAAAGCGACGACGCCGAGGATATGTCTTTGGTGGATGCCCTAGAGTCAGTCAGTCGTGCTAGCTCTCCTTTGTCACCCGAGCTGCCACCACCAGAAACCACCCCGAAGAAGAAAGGCTTGCCGTATGACTACTCTGTTTCTCTGCGCTCCGAACCACAGGTGAGTCTCTTTCTTTCTCTAAATTTGTCGCTGGATACAATGTATCGCGTCAGCCTTCATCCAGTGACAAGTATCGCAACGTCGCTCTGCGTCGACCTCTTGGTCGTACTCGCACGCCATCACTCTCGCATTCGACGTCCTCCTCTGCTTCTTCTCCGACTAATTCCACCCCCCGGAGCAATCGTTCCATCCCATTACCAAGAGACCCCGAGTCGCCCATTCCAGGCATCCACGTCCCACTTCCCCGCTCAGCTAACGCCTCTCCTGCCGTCACCTCACTGCCCAGCGTTGTCATACAACCACCTGACGAGGACCTCTCACAAACAAGTGACGAAGACCAGGATGCATCTCCTGCTGGGTATGAGGAACAGCTCGAGAGTGAACTCGAGCCGGCCTCCAATACTGATGATGGTCGCACTTCAGATAGGGAACCCACGTTTTCATCTGCGTCCTCTGACCCAAGCTATCCAATGGACCGTACCATCCAAGCCACTCGTTCCCCGATTGCTCCATCCACTGCATTTTCTTCTCCTGCGCCATCAGCAGCGTTTACGCCGACTCCCGCAATCGCACCGCGTCCACGCGCTCGGTTCAACATCCCACCGCCCCCCCAAGAACTAGACACTCAAGAAGGCATCGAAGTGGATTCGGAACCGGTTACGCCTCATACACGCCGAAGATCATTCCTCCTCTCCGTCATCAACTCTACCGCCCGTCCCCGCATGAAATTCGTTCCCACACCACATTCTCACCGACGTCTGAGCGAGCTTCCGGTCATGAATGAAGTGGCAGAAGACGGACAGACGACACCGGGAACTGCTGTGCACAAGGCCTTTGCGGGAATAACACCCCGACCTAGGCGGGGTCACATGTCGCATCCCCTCGCGCAAACGTATATTCCCGAGGGCGATGCGTCAGAGGCTGGAGATGGTGACTATCTTGGCCCCCATGATGATGCGAGCGAAAGAGTGTCTGTCATCTCCACCACATCCTCGCAGGATCTTGTGACCCACGTTCGCGCCAACACTTCTTACGACCCCGCTCTAGGTCTCGGCGAACGAGGCAAGATGGGTCGTTTCGATGCGCAAAAGTTGAACGCGTACTTGCACGGGCTCAATCGCCGTCTGCAAGAAGAGAACATTGACCTCATTGCGCGATTACAGAAATACGAAGAAGTCAAGCAGGGACTGCGACTGAGCGTCGAGAGTGCGGGGAGAGGGAGACAGATTAGTGTTGGGAATTCGTTGTGTGACGTGGAGGAGGAATCTGGTGGGGAGGGATGGGCTGAGGAGAGGCTTGAACTAGAAGCTCTCATCCAGAAGATGACAGAAGACCTCGGGCAACTGACGGTGGAGAAGGATCAGGTTGCCAAGGACCTAGAAAAGGAACGCAGCGAGCGGGCTAGAGATAAGGGACGGTGGCGGGAGCGGATGGAAGAGGTGGAGACAGGGGTCTCGGAGATTGTGGGTGAGCTGGAGAAGAGGGTCGAAGAAGCGGAAGAAAAGCACGCTGATGCTGTCGAAGAAATCGACAAGATTAAGCGCGATACGGAGAAGGTTCGAGACCATCTGGAAACAGAACGCAACCTCGCACTTGAGCGCGCCGCCAAAGCCGACAGTGCATTGGAAAGTGGCAAGGAGCTTGGTGGCGCCTTGAAGGAAGCCAATGTCAAGATCAGTGCGCTCAGTAGCGACCTGCAGGCAGCCACAGCACGTATGAAAGACTTTGAGGAGGAGAGTACGACGCTTCATCGGAAAGTCAGCGGACTTGAGAAAGAGCTGAAGGAAGAGAAGCTCTCCAATAAGCTTGCTGAAGAGGATTTCCACACTCAGCTCAGCGAGATGGGCAGCGAGGTTATGCGGGCGACGGCAAGAGTCTCTGAACTGCAACGAGAACTCGCTGAATGCGACACTGATATCGATCGTCTCCAGGGGGAGCTCCAACTCAAGTCGAACAAACTAGCCGAACTCCAGCGGTGCACGGCGCGGGGCGACAAGGAGACCGCTGAGGAATTGCGATCGCTCAAATCGTATATTGTCGAACTGGAGGAGAGTAAGGAGGGACGCGTCAAGGATCTTCAGGAACAGCTTGCGCGTGCGCAGGACCGTGTCGATCAGTACGAGGTAGAGGAGGAACATGCCAATGATCGGATGGAGAGGCTTGGGAAAGAGGTCGAGAGAGCAACTGAGCTTGCTCGACAGATGGAGGCAGCTTTGGAAGCCGCAGAGGAGAAGATGAAATCAGACGAAGAGAGGATGGCTGACTTGCGAAGCAGACTGGCTGCGTTGGAACGCGAGCAAGAAAAGCAGCGAGACCTGGCGCTCGCTAACCCGCCAAGCGATCACGAAGCCGAGGAAGCTCTCGAGGCAGAACTGGACGAGGCCAACAGAGAGATTGCAAGGTTGTCCGCTCTTCTCCAGCAGTCCCCCGCTCGGCGAGCCATTGGAAAGGCCAAGGATGCGAGGATCGAGGTGTTGGAGCGTGAAAAGGAGGAGTTGTTGGAGCGCGTCAAGGCTCTGAAAATTAGCTACGCGGAGATGGCGACTCCGCATAGAGTCGTCAACAACAGTGGCATTTCTCCGATCCACCGACATGTGTTGTCCATGAGTCTGAAGACGCCCAAGACGCCTGGAGCACCACTTAGAGATGTACGTCGCCGACATCATTACAAGGTCGAAATTGACGTTTCACGGCGATCTTTGACAGCTTTCATGGTTGAATGCAACTGCTGGGGGTGATCCGAGCGCCTCGCCTCTGTTGGTGGAAATCGCAAGATTGGAGATAGAACTCGACCGCGCGAACGAGAGCATCGATCAGAAATTGGATGAATTGCAGGAAGCGGGTCTTGACGTCGTGGAGCTTACAAAGAATCTCGAGGATGCGCGTTCCAGCATCATGTCACTTGAGAACGAGATTGCGAGATTGCAAAGAAGAGAGGAAAGACGGCTTCGTCGACTCGAGAAGCTACGGTGCCAACAATGTTTCGTGAAAATCGACCCATCGAGGCTGCTGCGAGCCTATGAAGTGGATGAGAGGTATGAGGCGGACATACTCTAGACAGTTCATGCTAACGCCTTTAGATAGCTCTCTCTCCCTGGATATGTCGGGAAGCGATCTCCTGGCCAATCCACCCACACCACTCATCAAGACAAGCGAGGCGCTGCGCGTGGAGCTTCAAAACGTGAACGTTCAGTTGGACACGATGAGGAAACAATGGCAGGACGAAAAGCGCCAGCTCTTGGGCGAAAAGGCTGTTCTCCAGGACACTGCGAATCGTATGAATATCGAAGTACGCAATGCAAAACAAGAGGTGAGGAAAGCGATCGAAGCGGAAAGGGAGAGCCGCAAATCAAGAGCGGATACACGAGGGGTAGGAAACTGACCTTGTGGATTCTGCGCATGAGCTCACATCGTCCTGTTCATAGGAGGCCGAGAAGGCGAAGGCGGTCATCGCTGATCTTGAGGCAGAATTACAGGCAGAACGGATGCGTCTCAGAAGGATGTCCACTGAACAGGATCGTCTACAGCGCGAACTCGGAGGCGTTGCTCGAGAGCTGCAGCGCACTGAAATGGTAATTATGACAACGATACGTCTTGATTCCTCGATTGACATCAGACCTAGGATATGGACGACGTTAAACATCAGTTGCAGAAGGCCAAGCAGGACACTCACGAACTCGAGACCGAGCTCCGAGGTACGAAGACTGGTTTCCTGTGGGAGCCTTGCCTGAAACAGTCTTTACACAGTGAACGGGAATGCCGAACAGAAAGCACGAGTTTTGGAGGCTAAGGTGCGCGAAAACACGTCGACGATCGAGCAACTGCGACAAGAACGTTACATTCTTGCGCGAGATCATAAAGACCTTCAACAGCGATATGCCGAGGTCTCTGAGGTGGGTTTTTCTCGGAATAGTTGCCTACCCGACATTCAGACTTTTTTTTTTGCCAGCGGGCCCATAAACTTCGGAACGAATACTCGGCGTCGCAGAAATCGCACGAAAACCGACGCCAGCAACTGGACATTCATCTTGCCGAGATTGAAGAACTCCGACATGCGCTTTCGAATCAAGCCGACGAACTCCAGCGGACAGAACAAGAAAAGAACCAGATGGTGATGGAAAAGACGGACATTGCTAGGACCATTGTTGCACTCGAGGCGGAACTAAAACGCGTCCGAAAAGACGCGGAGATCTTTGGTCGCGATTTGAAGGTGCTCCATGCAAAAAGGGAGAAATCACGGGAGAGGCAAAGGGAGGATGTCGCCAAGGCGGAATGTGCCAGGAAACAATCTCAGACCCAGATTCGACTCCTTAACGATCAACTTGAAAACCAAAAGGCGAAGACAAAGAGACTGCAGCAACACGTCTGTTCTACGTGCGCACTCCCCTCCTTTGTTCTTGAGACGGTCGCTCCAATCCACCCTTTAGCAGCGATGACAGCCAGCTTGACGAACTGAGGGCGCAACATAAGCAAGAGTGCAAGGGGCTGATCGTTCAGATCCGTTACTTGAAGGCCAAGTTCACTCGGGAATCGACTATGCGGGACGATCTCAGCTACCAAAAACAATACCTCCTCGTACTGCTGTCGAGTTTCGACGAAAGGTATCGTGGACATGTGTCTCCTCGTCACCTTTGACCTGACGTATCCGTGATTAGTGACAAGCGTATCTTGGCTTGCATATCAAGAATAGGATACCCTAAACCTTCCCCGCCCATCGTCACGAAACAGCGACGGACCCTTAAAGGTGCTGCCTGGTGTATCGTATTTATTCGCCGTGCAAAGTATGTCCTTGCAGTCATGTCGTACACAGTTTCTCAGTCTGGTACAGGTTCGCAAGCAATGCTTGGCGAGAAGCCTGTGCCAACAAGCAAGCCATTGCAGACGCCCTGCAAGAGGTCCGTCGACATAGAACGATGATGATTCAGCATAGATGAAACATCTCATTTCGTATCATTGTTGTCGTGTTTTGCCCATCGATGCGCGTGCCACGGACTGTTGTCTGTATCTTGCCCATGTTGTGTAATGTGTATTATTATCATCTCAACTCGAGTCAAATGGGACCGAATGGAAAGGTATTACTACAAAGCTTAAGATGGAGGCTTTCTTTGCTTGCGCGTTTCCGAGACAACCCGAACCGCGTCCTTGGAGAATACGTAGGATAAACCACTCCAGACGGTGGTAACGGCGACTAAGGTCCTAACGAGAACGCATCGGTGAGCGTACGATGGCCAAGTGACTGACGTACTGCATCTCGGGTAGATATGCACTGAGAAATGCCGGACCGATCGGGGCGACGGTCGTGCCGAACATCAACGCAAGCTGCGCAGCGGTGTTGTACTATATATACAAAAAATAAGCGTTTCTGCACAGCAGACCAACGAAAATGCGCACACCTTGCTGATGGTCGTTGGACGTACTTCGGCAGAAGGGATCGAGAAATCCCAATAACGTCGCCAAGTTTTCTGCGTAGCACGAAACGGATCGATAGTATGCTCTTCTGTTTCCAGTGACACCGCTTACTGGGTGGGGTAGGGACGTATAACGGATGTAGAACGCGGATAGACTGAGGAGCGCGTCGCGTCCGATGATGATCGTTGCTAACCATACTGGTTCGTACGGAAGGGGGTGAAGGTGCGACCGGGGAGGGAAAAACTAGGGCGGGACGTACGAGGAAGCATGCCTTTGATGGCGAGCGTGACGGTGAGAGTGGTCATCAATGCCTTGTCAGCGGCGGGATCGAGGATGGTGCCGAGCACGGAGTGCATGTTGAACCGCCTTGCCAAGAATCCGTCGACCTTTTTGAATCCATGTCATTATTATTGTTATTGTCGAATTGTATATATATATATTTCTTTTTCAGTGTTCGACGTCGTGGTCGTGTCCACTATTCGAAACCAGACGATCAGAATGCATCACTTACGATATCTGAGAGGCCTGCATAGACGAGCAAGCCTGTCGCGAGATGAAAGTCGCCGTGGAAGATGGACCATCCGAGGATGGGGCAGGCGAGGATGCGTGAGGCGGTCAGCAAGTTAGGAAGGGTGTAGATATTTTCGCGAAGGGTGGGTCGTTCGCGCGGTTCTGTGCTGACGTCGGTCTCCCTCTTTGGTCCCGGGTCTGACTTGATGACAGGGGAAGGACGTGCATATTGTACGCAACGTGTCGTTGCAACGTTCCTCCGCGGCAGGGGAGTCGGTATGAGCTTGATTTGACAGCGAAAGTGGGGGGGAATGTGGGAGACACGGCGACGGTGCGAAAGGAAGGGTGAAGGTCGAGTACGAGAGAGACCCAGCACGCTACGAATCGAGACTAGCGAGGACATGGACAAGCTGAGGAGAACCCTACCAAATTTGGTAATCATACCCTAAAATTTCTCGAGGAGCCTGAACATGGGGCTGTGAGTACAGTGGCTCTTTTTGTGACACCGGGCAGAACCAACGGATGATTTTCAGCTTGAAAGCGGTCGAGAAAATTGATTAAGAATACAGATGAGTCGAGCCGTGTCACGGTTGAAATCGATACACCCGAAGCAAATTACTGTATCTGTTGTACAGGTGGGTGATACATGATGGACGATCTAAACACTCGTTTTTCCATTGTCATTACACCCGAAGCCTCTAGAAGGGTATATCGAGTTCCACCTAAAACAAAGCTGAGTTACATCCGAGACAAAACGGAGACAAAACACGCACCGCTTCCGTTGCCTTCTCCACTTCCCCCGTGAAGTGATCCCCAATGAATGTGCTAAGATCCAGATATGCTGCTGGTCGACAGGTGTGGCAGGGAGCTGCAGATTCCAGTGCCTCTACGATCAGCATCGGATCGGTGACCACCTTGGCACACGGCCGCTCCCGAAGTGCCTCCCGTGTGCGTTCCATATACTCGATGAACCAAGCATTCACCTCGTAAATCTTCCCGTCTGCGAGTGGCCACGACAGCGAGTGGTGGACACAGTCATCACACTGGAACCACACCCAGCGCGAAGCGAAGCCAGGGAACCACGAAAAGTCAGACGTGAGCGAACAGGCTACGACGCTGCACTTGCGGTGGTACTGAAGGAGTTTGTGGTACACCGAAGCCGGTATGTGCTCCAGCTCCTTGACGTACGGACCGAACATGGGGGAACGAAGCGTATGTCGAGCTGCTAGGCGCGTTTCGGCTTCGAACCCGAAGCGGTAGGCGATGGCGAAGACGCGCAGCGGTTCTTGCTCAAGGAACGAGGGCTGGACCAGTAGGCTCCGCACCCGGTTCATGAGACCCTTCATCCCGAACTTCCTCATCATCTCCAGCACGGCTTGGATGTCTTCGAGATTTTCGAGGTTGGGGTTAGAAAAGGGGTAACAGTACTGGAGAACCCTCTCGGTCGTCACTCCATCTTCGACAAGGTCGATGGTGTCCTGTCCACCCTCCTGCCTCACGGCCAATCCCTCAAAAGCGGGAGAAGGTGAAGAGGATCCCAGCATCAAACAACGCTTCAGCAGAGGTGATGACACGGTCAAGAACAACTTGTGAACAGCGAATCGTGTGCCATCTGAGGCGTGGAGAGTGACGTCGGCGTCCCGGTCGTCAAAGGGAGAACGATATGGCGTGACTTCGAGGGTTAGAGCTGACATATCGACGACGACTTGCGACATGGGAGGCAATGGAAGTTGGTGAGTGATTGATTGACTGCGCTTTCGATGTAGATATAACCACCACACGAACACGAGTCCACCAAGGTTACATGAGGTTCAGGTCAGTTGTGCGCATGGCATGGCAGTGACGCAGCATCTACTATTGATAAGCACGAGGCAATCGCAAAGAAATTTAAATCGGGTGCGGGGGGAAACCCACCCTATAAACGTTCAATTAGGAAAGCTCCTTGCGGCTTCATGCACTTATCATAAAGGGGTAAAACTCGCTGAAGCGACAGCCAAACAATTAGTCCTCGGCTCCTTGCATTTGCCTTGCACCGTCCCTTGGATCATGACACGCCTCAGCCATGCCATGCGATTCTAGATCTACTAGGAGGCGACTCATCTCCCGGCATGAAATGCCTCAAGAATATCATTTTGATCATCTTATCACATCAAATCATGAAGTCCTGATTGTTAGAGTACCACAACAGTGACGTAGAGAAGCTACATGCTAAAATCACTCATTGCGTCTTACTGCGGTGTGTCCAGAAGGCCGTCACTGGCACCACGCCGCACTGACACATCTCCACTCAATACAGTCGTGCATCATGGCACAGCTCCTCGTTATGCCGCGTGCTTGTTGTCGGCAAGGTCGACCCCTTTCTTAAACGTCTCAGCATCAAGGATAATCGAAGGCGAGGAAGGCAGTGTTGTAAATGCTGTGATGTACGAAAACTCGTGTAGATCGAACGACTCGGATGCCGACGTGTTTGTATCCATCCCGGGGGATTCGAGGTCATCAGTATGTGGGGTTCGGAGCATTACGGAAGTAACGGAGGTCGAGGACTGCTTCTCGGCAAAATGCGGATCGCCAGGAATCTCTGCTGTGGCCTTTTGGAATCAGTTAGCGGTGCGCCCTGATCCGTGACTTATCCAGACTGGTTACCTTTCCCGCTCGCAGACATTCCGCAACCTTGCGTCCTTGACGTCGTCCCAGGACTTTCGGCAATACCTTGCGGCTCACAAACATGAGGCTGGTTCTTGGTTTTCGGGGGACGTTCGATGGCCGACTCGCGGGCCTCTTCAAGTAACCTCTGATGTACAGCTCTTCCTTGAACGTTTCACTAGCCAGCGGCGCCAGATCAGAACCACATCGACTGGCATCATTGGTCAGGGAGAGGAAGCGAAAGCTTATTGATCAACATATACCTATTCTCAGAGGCAGAGCCGTGAGCGTCGCCAGGCGAGCCATCGACCGCGCTGATAATCGTCGCTACTTCAGAGATGTCGCGCGAGTCGTCCGACGGATCCGATAAGTGCGCCGCAGCTCCTCGAAACCCGGCTTTCCAACAATGTCCTTGTCTTGTTGCCGAGGTATTGGGTACTGTCGCCAAAGCTTCGGGGACGCAATGGCTGTCATTGTAATCGCCCGACCTTTGCGAGAGAATCCCACCCTTTTTGAGATGAAACACGACTGATCCGGGTTTGGCGGTCTTTCTCGCGCCAGCATACTTGATAATCAGCGGCTTGCTCCGTCTCTGCGCGTTCGGGACGCTGGCAAGCCTCTGTTCTGCTGCAACGAGAACAGGGTCAGAAAGCGAGATATGCAACCGGTCCGATGGAATAGTGTGCCGATCGTGAGTGTGGCCGCCAGGAGGGAAGTAAAGTTTTCGTCGGCCTCTTGAGCTTGGCGGGGAACGTGACGGGAAGCGATTGGCGCGCGCAGGGATAATGGTGGAGAGCATGAATGGCATCTGAGCGGTGCTGATGGAACGTTCTTGGTCCCAGTTGAGAGAGGGCCGTCACAGTCGAGGTCCCGGAGGTAGGCAGGCTGGACCGGGTGGCTGACCGGCAATGAGGCTGACTACGAACAGGGACGTCCAGATGCTGATTGAATCTGGGTATCTCCTGCTGCCCAGTGGTCGAGATAACATTTCGCTTCTCAGGGGTAGAAGCGAAAGAAGGTGCCAGTAGGTCTAATTCAAGGCTGTTACCCGGTATTTAGATATGCGTTTGTGCGGACAATTGGAGTCTGGTCGCGAGAAAGCGTAAGGGACTATAAGTAGTATAAATCGTACCTGTGTCCATCAGTAACGACAAGATGGTTGATGCCGACAAAGATGGGAATATCACGGTGGCCGAGCATGAAGAAAGCAGCCAACCGAGCGTAACTGTCCTCAATGGCAGAGCACCACATCTTTTTTCACAGCAAAAACTTATCGCGGATCTCGGAGCTATCGTACGTATCAGAGGGGTTCGGGTTCGGGTCCAAGGTCGTGCCCACCCGACAAACGTATTGGACAACGTTCCGTTGGGTGTAAGGGAACGTTGAGGACGAGTCTGTGCCTGACTCGAGGTCTCGTCGTTCCCATCGTTGCTTCTGATTCATCGAATCTGGTGTACATACACAGGCGGAGAAAGGGAGCTTGAATGTCTCAGATGAAGAGCCTGGGCATGTCTCATTCAAGGCTTCATCAACCGACGGTGAAACACGCCACTGCACGGATATCTGAATCGTACCATAACCATAATATGATTTAGTTATGTAAATTATCAACCTTCGCCTATATAATTCCCGCCTTCTGTGTCTCAAGTGGCATCAGTCTCCCCCCACCTTTACCTGTAAGCCATGGCCATCCCTCCTGTATCCGTCGTCGCCTCCGAAGAGTACGACCTTCCCCGCCCCAAGGATGTTGGCATCCTCGCCATGGAGGTCTACTTCCCCCGCAGGGTATGCATTGCTCACGCGACACCTTGTTGTTTGCTCACTTTCCCCGCGTTAGTGTATCTCTGAGGCCGATCTCGAGCTCTTTGACAACGTTCCGGCCGGAAAGTACACCATTGGTCTTGGCCAGGAGTACATGGCTTGCTGTGACGATCGTGAGGACATCAACTCCTTTGCTCTGAACGGTGCGTCGTTTCCAATTACCTCTTGAAACATCGTATTCACGAGCGTTTTGTGCAACAGCCGTCAGTGGCCTTCTCGAAAAGTATAACATCGACCCCAAGTCCATCGGTCGTCTCGATGTCGGTACCGAGACGATCATCGACAAGTCGAAATCCGTCAAAACCACTCTGATGGACCTCTTTGCAGAGTCTGGTAATTTCGACATCGAGGGTGTCGATTCGAAAAACGCTTGCTACGGTTCTACTGCTGCTCTTTTCAACGCCGTCAATTGGGTTGAGTCGACGTCTTGGGATGGTCGCAATGCCATTGTTGTCGCGGGCGATATCGCAATTTATGCCGAGGGTGCTGCACGTCCTGCTGGTGGTGCCGGTGCATGTGCTATCCTGATTGGTCCAAACGCACCAGTGGTTATCGAACGTGAGTCCAAACCGATTTAGTGTTAACCCAACTTGACGTTCGTTTTTTCCCAGCCATTCACGGCAACCACATGACAAACACCTATGACTTTTACAAGCCTAAACTGGATTCCGAGTATCCCGAGGTCGATGGACCGGTGTCTGTAACCACTTATACCTCCGCTCTCGACGCTTCTTATGCGCGTTTCCGTGAGAAGACCGCCCGAGCGAAGAAGCTCCTCCATGCCAATGGCCACGCCAACAGCAGATCCGATAAGGGTTTTTCCCTTGACGACGTAGATTATACCGTATTTCATGCACCTTACGGCAAGCAAGTTCAAAAAGCTCTTGGTCGTTTATTCTACAACGACTTTGTCAACTCCCCCTCAGCATCTCAGTTCGCCAACGTCCCTTCTCCCGATGCCATCCTTTCTACCTCCTACAGCGCATCGCTCACCGATAAGAACCTCGAGAAGACCTTCATTGCCGCATCCAAGGCTGCTTACAGCAAGAAGGTTGAGCCGGCCATGCATTGCTCGAAACGTCTGGGCAACATGTACACCGCATCCCTATATGGCTGTCTCGCTTCACTCCTCTCTTCCGTCGAACCCACCGAGCTGAAGGGCAGGCGTCTGAGCATGTTTGCTTTCGGAAGCGGCTGTGCATCGAGTTTCTTCATTCTCCGCGTCAAGGATGACACATCCGAGATTCGGGAAAAAATGGACCTTCTCAGGCGGTTGGCGAGCATGAAGGTCGTGCCGTGCCAGGAATACGTCGATGCGCTCGCTGTGAGTTCCCCTTTTTTGTGTTTGTTTGTCTGACATCACGCTCACCTTGCTCGATCCAGCTTCGTGAGAAGAACCACAACGCTGCAAACTACACCCCAGAGGGCTCGGTCGAGAACATTTGGCCTGGTAACTATTACCTCGAGTCCGTGGACAGCAAGTTCCGCAGGAAATACTCCCGCGCTCCGGTTGCCTAAAACGCATGTACTTTAACTCATTTGTCCGACACGTTATAGTTTCTAGTTGCCATAATTGCAGGATTTCGCCTTTGCTCGACGAACGCACATCTAGAATTTTTCTCTTCTCTCTTCTTTGTTTGTAGAAATACCTGGATGTGCAGTTGTACACCGCTTGTATGGTTTTGTAGGGGTAGGGATCAATCGATCATGAATGTAATGCTGCATTGAATTCAGGACCAAGCATGGTGTGAACTCGCGGGATCGACCCGTTGCATTCCCAAATGCAGCTGGAAACTCTGAACGACCTGTAACAGATGGGCGTATCAGACGGTTCATTAACATCTTATGCCCGATTGTATGATCCCCTTGATATATTACACCGATATAAAGTACATACTTGGTATCCTTTGCGAACCAGCTATCGGTGGCTGTGCCTGAGGATCACTAGTACTCCCCTCTTGCCGAATCCGTATGGTCATTGTCAGTTGAATGCACGCAGCTATTGTACAATGCCAAAGCAGAAAGAATAACAATAAAAGAAGCGAAAGCGAAATCTATCCCCCACTCAACACGCGCGCGCCCCATCTACCTTCTCCACCACCTCCTTCTCCACCCACGCACCGATATCCGTCACCGCGTCAAACGGTCGCGTCTTGTGCATCATCAGAAAACCCTGGAGGCTCGCCATCGATAGTTGGCGTTCCGGGACGGCGAGGGCGAATTCGGAGGCGAGGGCGTCAATCCGGTCGAGCGGGAGTTTTGGGGCGCGGGCGCGGTGCGAGATGCCGACGTAGGTCGGTCTTGGTGAGTCGCTCTCTTCGGTCTTTTCAGAGAGTGAGCCGGAGGGTGATGGGGAGGACGAGGGGGCGATAAGTGTCTGTGGTTCGGAGAGATCGATGAGGTCCCTCGAGCGATGATATTCCTCGCTGACATCAACATCCACGCTCCCGTTCTCGTGCTTTCCCGATGCCGTCGTGTGTTTGCGTTTGCTCTCTGTAGCACGCCCAGAAGCAGAGGTGGATGACGAAGGGGCATAAAACCGCCTGAAGAGCTCCTCGGCCTGGAATCGACTCGCGAGCTTAAAGTCGATGTGCAAATCCATCCGACCTGGCCGACACAGCGCAGGATCGAGCGAACTGTACTTGTTCGTCGTCGCGAACAGGACGCGGCCTTCCTGCGCACCGATACCGTCCAGCGCGTTCAGGAGACCGCTCAGAGACACGCGGTTGCCGGTGGGTACGGGAGGACCGGTGTGGTGCATGTCGTGTTGTGGCTCGGGGTCGTCGGACGTTTGGGTGGATGAGGCGTGTGGAGACTCGCGGCTGAGACCGTGGTGGAAGGCGGCGTCGATGTCTTCCATCAGTGCGATGCATCTCTCAGGGAGAGCTGAGATGAGTTCGGAGAGACCCGTGTCGTCCAATCCGGAACGGGAAAGTGAGACGATGTAGACGTTCAAACCCAGCTCGCCTGCAATGCTGTGGATGAGAGATGTCTTGCCAGATCCGGGGGCACCATACTAGAAGCGGAATGAGTATCCCACTGCGTACGAAATAAGGGAAGGACACGAACAAGTAAGTATCCACGGCGGAAGGGAATACCTCGCTCAGCGTACCACTCCTTGCTGCTAAGAAAATCCTGGACATCCTCGATAACAAGGTCTGCGATGCCCGGGTCAAGGATGATCGAGTTGAGAGGCCGCTTGGGACGCGTAGCAAATTCCCTCCAGCCGTTAACGCTAGCGACAAAACGTTTTGAGTGGACGCGTCTGAGCGTTGATTTGAATGAGAGAGTACCTATTATATCTGTCCGAGACAAAAACGGCTATCTTGTCCTTTTGAGCCTCGATGTATCCGTTCTTGGCGTCCTGGAGGATCCCTGCAAGAACTCCATGATCGCGAGTCATGATACTGGGACGATTGAGATATGTTCGGGCCATATTATCATGCAGAACCTACCTGACCGTGAGCGTTTCTCTGGTAGACCATCCGCCGCGGTGAGATTCGATAGCGCGAGTGACCCTCATCCAACGATAATTATACCAAAGTGTATATGATTCCGACACCGCTGGAAGGTAGGTCACTTTGCGCGAGTGGGTACCCTGGTCCTCGTTTGAGTCGAACTGCACCGCACGAAGGTCAAAGTTGGAAGTGCTGATTTGAACGTTGCGTGCTCCTTCTGCAGGATTTCGCAAATCAGTGCCAACGCTCGATATCTTGGATAGCACGACGCACTCCACGAAGGCTGCTTGGATAGCCAATGCATGATCCACTCTGTTAGACAAAAAGTCAGCACACACGAACCGAAAGTGATCACAAACAAGTGCCGTACGGAAGCTGACATCCTCTTCCTCGAAGACCGCCGTGATGAAGAAGGAGTTGATCAACCAATACCATATGGTAGCCAGCAACCTGCGAGCCGTCTCAAAGAGACTACCGATGACCAGGAGGATCGCCCAATCACGCAAGGCGGAGGCGGAGAAGAGCACCTTTGACGTGGATGTCATGAGATCGAGTGGTCCTTGCGGGGTAGACGTCGGGGATGTAGCATTGACACCGCCAGTTCCGTTGGTGCCCGCAGTAGCGAGCAACGCCAGCTGCTCGACAACTTGCTGCAGCGAGGCCATACGAGAGGGCGGAGGTGAAGGACTCGCCTCCTTTTATAGGCATGACACGGGCGCCGTAGAACGAGGTCCTGGTGATGAGGACGATCAAAGGTGGCTGTGTTGGTCGACGACAAGCGCCCACGCGATGCCAGAGCTCCTTCCGACTATACTACGATGACCAACAGGGTGTCGTTGGACCTGACGCATGTCCTGTGTGAGGCACAAACGTTGTCGTACCACCACCATAGCGCTGACGAGCTATTTCAGACGATGCTGCCTCAGATACTTCCCTCGTGTTGGCGTTGTTCACGTTGACCCCCATTCTTCTCATGGTGCGCGTAGCAACACAGCATCAGTGGCACGCGAGCTGACCTGACTTGCGACTGTTAGCCCGCATATGCCGCCCTTGCTGTGCAGACGCGCGAGCTCACCATCATTAACATGTGGGCAGGCCAGCTGCTTTCGGAAGCACTCAATTGGATTTTGAAGCACGCCATCAAGGAAGAACGACCGCACGGTATGCATCTCGTCACTTCCCTGAGGTGACATGATGCCCGAGCGCTGAATCTCATTGGATCTAGACAGTAACCTCCAGTTGAATGGGTATGGCTTTCCATCGTCACACAGTCAATACATGGGTTATTTTGGTGCTTTTCTGGTCTGCCACATGTATTTCCGTCATCGGTTTACCTCTTGCGGGTGTCCCTTGCTCGATCAAGCATTCAGATTCATAGTCTATCTCGGCCTCGTTTCGTGGGTCGCGCTTGTTGCCTACTCGAGGTAAGTGAGGATCGATGCGACATCGCTGTAGAGGAACATGAATGCCATCCCCCTTAGATTGAACTTGCTATACCACGCACCACATCAGGTGGTCTGGGGACTTGGCATTGGCATCAGTTGCGGTGTCGTACATTACGTCCTGACCGAACTGCTTCCCCACACGCGCCCACTCTCGGTCTTTGGACGCGCACGCGCTGCTATTCTTGGTCATCCTGTGGTGACTTGGATGCAGATCAGGGATGGGTGGGCGATATGGGGTGACGGTGGGAGGGAGGGGGAGTGGCAGCGTTGGAAAACGGTGTATGATGACCAGCGGACACGCGTCGCACGGAAACACGCCAATTGACGCGAGCATTGCAGGAACAGATGGAGATCATTGTGATACCACGATCATGGCGGAGGTGGGGACCATTTTGACCAGATGCTGTAGAGATAGACGCTTGAGGGTCCCTGGTCCACGTGCCTCGAAAATGACCGGTCGCAGCGTGACGGATGATCTACGACAAGGGCTCTTGCGAACGCTTCATGGCACTCGGTGACCATGCTCGGCTACGAGACTCGACGTTTCGTTGCACACGCCTCATCACTCCCGTTTCCTAAATGTTTCTAGACATTCGGCGAAGCTTGCGAGTGTTTCACCACGTTCGCCGGTCCACGATGTCCTTGTCGACACTCACAGGGTCTCCCATCCCGATCCTGAGTTCCATTCCAGCGTACCGAGCATGGAGGCAGAACGCTTTCGACGAAAAGAAGACCGTTGGCCTTGTGCCCACGATGGGCGCCTTGCACGACGGCCACCTCTCTCTCGGTCAGCCACCCCTCCCGAATCCGAGATCACACACACACGTGCTCACACACACACGTCTAACACACAGTTCGCAGATCGCTCCACGAAAACGACTTGACGGTCGTCTCCATCTTTGTCAACCCCGCCCAGTTTGCACCGCATGAAGACCTGGGCACCTATCCGCGCACGTTGTCCGCGGATCTCGAGCAGCTGACAACGCAGCAGGTGAACGTCTCGGGTGATGTCCGGACGCCCTCTGCGGTGTTCTTGCCCGGTGTCCAGGATATGTATCCATCTGGTATAAGCCAGGACGTTGCCTTGCAAGAGGGCACGTTCGTCGAGGTCAAGGGATACAGTCATCAGATGGAAGGTATCGGCCGACCCCACTTTTTCAGAGGTGTGGCTACGATCGTCACCAAGCTTTTCAATGTCGTTCAAGTGCGTCTCTCTTCTTTCTGTCGATTTCGCGGATTGTAGATGGATGGTAACACGACGAAACAGCCGACGAATGCGTATTTCGGTCAAAAGGATATCCAGCAAGCGCTGCTGCTTCGTAGAATGTGCCGTGACCTACTCTTTGCGAACCCGGAGGCCCACCATGTACATATCATTCCGACAGAGCGCGATCCAGTCGATGGGTTGGCACTGTCGTCGAGGAATTTGTATCTGTCGACGGAAGAACGTTCGGTCGCGAATACCCTTTACAGAGCTCTGCAAGCTGCCGAGTCTGGCTGGTTGGCAGGAGAGACAAAGGATGCATGCATACGTGCGGCTGAGGTGCTTGTGACAGGAGCGGTCAGAGATGCTGCTTCGAGGGGGATCGATATGAAGCTGGAGTATATCCAGATGAACGACTCGGATACCTTTGAGGTCTTGGATGGTCGGTCGCAGACGCAGTCCGTTGGCGGTGGAGCCGTGCTTTTGAGTGGGGCTGTTTGGGTGGGGAGAACGAGGCTGATTGACAATATCGTCGTTGGTGAACTTGGGCATACTATCAGGGGTTATTAGTGGCTGTGTACACGTATCCCTTCCCTCTCCTTTGAACGATGCGCGCGTCGAGAACAAGGCTGAGCACTGGGACGCTACCCTCGCCACAGTTGGAACGATTGGCGACGTCGCGTCCGTTCGTGCAGCAAGTCCGTCCCTTTGATCATTCCTCTTCAAGATCCTTGTATCTCAGTTTCGGATAGATCGACATCGTCTTTTCATCGCGTACCGCGCAGGATCACGCATTCACGTCCCTAAAAACGACCTACTCGACGGCCCAGTTTACCTTGTCGGAACTGTACGAGTATGCGTCCCACCTCTCGATCCCAAACACGTCAGTGAATTCCCCAGACGTTGACGTTCCTACTCTCCATCTTGATCCAGGCCTTTCAAAGCCATCCCTATTCAACGCGATGCCGAAGACACATGGTGCATCGATCCACGGGGTATTCTCACCCTCTCCGTCTCGAAATTCTTGTACGAAAAGCTCGGGTTGGTGGGTAAGAAACTCCCGTTCAAGGGGTGTCCAGAACGATATGGTGCGTCGCCCCCCAACCCGCTGACGTGCGTGCATGGTATTCAACGTGTTTGGAACAAAGTGATCCATGTACCGCTCAAGCGCGAGACGACGAGCGTTGCGGTGCAGGCACGTCAGAAGGCGGCGGTGGGTATTTGGGATGGGGTTCGGGCGGCGGAGGGGCGTAAGAGGTGGCGTGTTGCGTGTGCGTGTGCGGATGCGGGTGCTGTGTTTTGTTCTTTCTAGGTCATCTCTCTCTCTCTACTCAACCATGCGGTTTGTATTGCAGGTCCGTCGACGTCGACGTCCCCACCCATGCCTGTGGACGACCCCGAGGCGTTGACGGCGTACACGACAAAAGTCGTGACAGCACGCGTACGACGCGAGACGGACGTGTACGTCCCCCGCGTCGGCGACCTCACCCAATCCACCGAGGAAGAAAACGGAGATGACCACGGAGAACGCCTAGCGGCCCTCTTTGAATGGGTCGGCATGGCTTGTTTGGGTGCGCAGAGGTGAGATATCGTCACCACGAGGCTCACGGTTTTATCGTCTTGCGGATCGGAAATTCATCTCTTCTTTTTTGGGGACGTCGACCGAAACAGACTTCACGCCAACGATCGCGTCGATCCGTATGTAGCCGTGTACGAACCCCCCTCACCGACCTCGATCGACGACGTGACGCATCTCCGCTGGAAAGGCTTGATGGACAGTACGTTTGTCCGATCCGTGATCGATACTGCCATGTATGCGTCTCCTTTTCCTTCTTTTCCCCTCGTGGGTTGCACGATGCGGATCGCTGATGCTAAACGTGCTCTTCTGAGTGTAGATCTGTTTTGTCGACTTCAACGTCTAGCGGAGACGATCACCCTTTTATCTCGATCACGCTGCATTCTAATCTTACGACGCCGGTGTCGTACATTCCAGAGTCCCTGGCTAAAGAAGCACCCTTAAGGGTGCCTGGTCCGGAAGCGGAGGATACCGTTTGCTTGATTCTGTCCAAAACCTCAAACGAATCGACATGGGCGATTGGTCAGAGCATTGGCAAGTGGGACGCACGATGGGGTTGAATGTCGCCGGACGATCGATGCGGGCAAAAACGAGGTGTACAGATTGCAAAGCGGATCGAGATTCAAAAAGCCGAGCTCTAAGCTAGTCTAATCTAGTCACTTGCCGCAACACAATAACTATAGAAAGCACAGGATGGTACAGCAAAGCATGTGTCGTAGTACTTTGCGGTTATTGTATATATGATGGATAAGTGAGTGGATTAGATGTGCGTAGGCGTACCTGAAAAGAATCTAAATGATGGTAGATGCGCGCAAAATGTCCTTCAAATCAAAACCCAAAAGAGGCAGGAAAGGGGAGAATCGGGAGGGTGATAGAGATTTGAGGGAGAGGCGACAGGTCGGGTTTTAGACAGTCACATCACGGATGCGAATGAGTGCGGGTGAGAGGTGTGCGTATGATGTGCGGGCGTGTGGATTGGTAAAGGGGCCCCCAGAGGACGGCGAGGCGGAGTGACTTGGGTTGCGCGTCCACGAGTAGAGTCTGGGAGTGCTGGCGGGTGGAGGAGACATGGAAAGATACGTCATGGGGGTCTGACGGGGCGGAGTAGAAGGTGTTGGTAATACACGCTCGTCGATTGTGGCAGCGCGGCGGGAGACAGCAGGTACCGGGATAGGTGCACTCGGAGCGGGCACAGAAAGCGATCCATCGCGTTGTGGGTGGGGGAGATAAGGGACGGGTCGAATCGCGGCTGTCGTCGCAAACCCGCGACGTGGATGCAACCGTCTGGAATCTGACGTCTGAGATCCCCATCGCGCCTCCCCAGGCAAGGTACGAGTGGCGAGGCGAACGCGTATGGCGGGATCCTGAATCATGGGCGTCGACTCTGTTTGCCCGATCTGTCTGATATCATAGAATGCATCGAGGACGAGATGTGCGAGATCGTCTGGGCCGACAGCGAGTGGACTCTCGCTGTCACTCAAGCTGCTCTCGGAGGTGATCGGGCTGGCGTTGCCCATCCGGACGACCAACATATCCCTCTCTTCTGCCTCTTCGTCCACTTCATCGTCGTGCACCACCACCTCTTCCGGGTTGGCGGACATGACGGAGTCAACAAAGTCCTCGTACACGGTGTTTTCGCTGTCAAAGAACTCGTCCGAGTCGGGATCGAAAGCGTTGAGATAAGACCACTTTTCGCAACTCGGCGGTTCTGGGTCCCGCACTGCGGGGGTGGACCTGAACGCGTTTGAATAAAACGGACGACCCATTTCCTTTTCTTTTCTTTTTTCTTTGGGTTTTGGCTAATGAAACAAGGAGAGAGGAAGAGCTGTATGTGTGGGCGTTGGTATTAAAAAAAAATAAAAGGTTTTGAAAGGAAAGTGGACTTGGCCCCCCCGTTTTAAATACAAAAAGGTCGGTGGTAGCGAGTGTTTAGGGCAGGTGCGGCGTTAAGCGGACTCGGTCGCGCGCATAATGCAGTCGGACACGTCGACGACTTCAAGTTCCCAGAGGGAATCGATTTGGTCGTTTTTACTCACCACAGAGCCAGGTCGTGAGGCCTCGAAAGTCTTCCCTGAACAGTGCACGACGCACGCTCTAAACAAACTTGCGATGGACGTGGCGAACGTTTGGTTGAGCGATTGGGCGGTCCCACGACCATGTGATCACGCTGATCCGATCAATCCGAGATTCTGTGGCGTTCCGCAGTCACCATCATCACAGCCTATACCGATACCCACTCCACCGATCCCCCTTCTCTTTCTTGGCCGCTTCCACGCTCTCAAACCGTCCGTTCACCTCCAACCCCCCATCATACCCCTCGATCACCTCATCCCTCTCCCCTCGGTCTCGTCGCGCATTCTCCGCCTTGAGCACATACCTCGTCGTCACCGTCGCGATCAGCCCAAAGCAAATCCACATCAACACGAGTCCGTGCCCCATTGGGTACCACGGCGTTTGGTTCGCACGGTAGACGTTGGAACTGATCGCACCCTGTAGGTTTCCCCTACAAATAGTCCAAACGCATGCCGTGTCAGCGCCTCTCGTTGCATCATACATGGACTTTGTTTCAAACGACGTTGACGTACACTGAGATGACCATCGCGAGGGAGACACTGCGTTTGTAAGACCCTTCGACGTTATTCCCGACCCATGCGCTGTGTGTCGTGTGCATATATCGTCAGTAAGCACGCCCGATGGGGGAATCTCAAATCCGAAACGTGGCACTCACGCCGTGTTGGCTGTTCATATGGTGTCCGTCGTCCGTCGGTCAGTACAGCAACGCCAACGATGTAAAACACCGCATATACGCTACTCACGAATGCACGGATAGATCCCACTACGAGGGTTCGATGATGAGGACACGAGCGATGATCGTCGATGGGGGGGAAACGTGCTCACCTTGCTGCTAAATATACCGCAAAGTACGAGAGCGACGCATTGCGAGAACCAAGCAAGATGATGTACCCCGTTGCAGCTGGATGTGTGGAATGATTCAATCAACGTCTCTGGACTAGATGTATACACACAAGGCGATCACGTACCCATGGTGAGGCAGCCACTGCGGTTAGAGGCGGTCCATAAGCCACGCAATCAAAACTCGAGGGATATCGAGCACATACAGGTTAAAGAAACTACGATTACCGTAACGGTCGGCCAAGAAGCCGACGGTGCAGGTGAATATACACGCCACCACGTACACAGGGACCGACAACAAGTTTGCCGTGGTCGCCGTGTAACCACCTACGTCCGCATCAGAACAAACATGCCTTGTAAACTTTTTTTTTCCGTGCACGAAGGTCGACTTACCAAGCTGATTGGAGAGAGAGAGAGGTAATTTCGCGTGAGTAAGTATATGTTTATGTTCAGGGGTGGAAAGAAAAGACGACCGAGCTTGAGAAAGTGAGAACATACCTGGGAAATGATACTCGGTAAGAACAACGCAAAGGCGTACAAGGGCATGTCGCATCCAGAATACACGACGGCTGCCAGATCGTTTCGGTTTCAGTCCAAATTTCACTTCCGCATCGATCGCGAGTTCGAGACGGGACGTACTGTAGATATACGTCCTCCAATCCGTCAAACTCGACACAATGTTTTTCCACTTGAGACGCTCGCCAGCGGCACTAAACTGGTCGTCCCCCTGAAGTCGCCGAATGATGACCGTACGCTCAGCCTCGTTAAGGAACTTGGCATCCTCGGGAAAGTCGACGATGAGCCAAAACGAGAGCACAGCCGCGACGACCGTCGCGAGACCCTCGATGATGAATATCCAGGACCAGGCGGATTTACCACCGATACCGTTCATCCTGGAGATCCCGGCCTTTTTGAAAACACGTCGGGGTGAGCGTCGGTTAGGCGGGGCAAGGGTGGGTGGGAGGGGAAATCCTTACTGCGAGTAGACCACCGAATGCACCAGAGATGGTCGCTGCGGAGAAAAATACCGCTATCCTGACTCCGAACTCGCTGCGCTTGTACCAACTGCCATTGCCGAATCGAGTTATTGGTTAATGAAGAAACATAATCGGTTTCGTCCAGAACGCGATGAGAGGCGAGCACGCACCATGAAAGATAGTACGTTACTCCCGGGAACAGCCCAGCCTCGAACATGCCGAGCAGCCACCGCATCGCTGTCGGATGAACGATATCAAAAGACGGCACGGTTATTGCAAGACAGCTACGCACCCATGAGGCCGCCAAAGTTTGAAACGAGACCTTGTACTGTCTGAATCAGCAGTGAATCAGATTATTGTTTCGTTTTATTGTTTTGAGCGTACCATCATGATGCCCCACAGTAACATAATGATAGATATCCAAATAGATGGCCGTAGACGCTTTAAAACAATGTTGGAAGGAACCTAGGTAGGATCACGTAAGTTTAACGAGGGGGGGAACACGGTCAAAACTTTGCTCGCCTCAAAGATGGCATACGAGATGAAGAAGATCGTCAAAGTGAGCAAGTATTGTGTATCCGTAATATGCAGGTCCGCTTCCATGCTGTACAACTATGTCGTCGCGGCGAGGGTTCAATATACGCGCGCCAAAGAAAGGTCCATTCCGCACCTTGGCATTCCCGATACTCGTTCGGTCGAGAAACGCGAGCAGATACAAAAACGACAACCAGGGAACCGTGCGCGAGTCAACCTTGCGCATCAATTTCCGTTCGTCGATGCCAGATACGTCCACATCGGCGTTGAACACCGCTTGACTCGGCGCCTGTTTCGCACCGTCTTCGATCTGGGAGATGTGTTCCTTGTCTGAGAGGCTCGCCGGCGAAGCAGGGGGCGCGCTGTCGTTCGTGTTGGAATTGGCCATATCTTGGATGTCTAGGTCCTCAGCGGTCGGTGACTCGGAGGACAAAGTGCAAGTGAGAGAAAGGACACGTCCGCGTCGAATGGAGGGTTCCTATATACCACTCACCGGTGACTACATCAGAGGACATTTTTAGACGATGATAATACCAGGTTCGGGCTTGGCTGCCCCAGTTTTACATTCCACCACAGACATCCTGCGTGAACGATGAGACCGGAAAGGGACAACGCGCCAATCGAATTGGTACCCGAATGCCGTCGGCCTAGTCCTCACGCTGAGCGGTCGTCGACCACGGTTTACCCCGCACCTATCATCGTGAACATACTTGACCCGGGGAAAAAGTTGCCCGCCGAGAATACACACGTCTACTTGAACACGAGGATGCCACATGAAAGATGTCAGATGGTGTGAAAGACAGTGAGAGTCCCTGCTCTGGTATCTATATCCCAAACAGGTGTCTGGGTCGATATACGGCCGCAATCGACCGCAAGGGAGCAAACGTTTTCACAGACAAAGTCCAGCTAGACTTACCTCATAACCAGCTATACGGATGCCGCGTCCCGAACCAATCAGACACACATAGCGGATGGGGGAATTCACCAAACTCCCGATCATGATGGATTACAGCGAGATTATAATGTGACAACCAGCATCTTAACAAGGGACAATAGACTCGAACCCGCGAGGTGCGCGATCTTGCTCTTGGCGTGTGCGTGATTATCGGTGCCAAACGATCAACCGTCATTGGACCGCAAGTTCAGTGGTGACTATGAGCCTCCGCTCATCTCCAGCAGCGCTTCGATACTCTTCCCCAGGTCCCCGCCATTCGCTTCGAGTACCCAGTCGCGCACCTCGGCATCCATGCTTGGGAATATTTGGGCAAGGGTACTGCGAGAGGCAGCGCTGGCGTGTGCGTGCGCCCTGTCAATCTCAGCTTGTACGGCAGACAAGTCAAGAGATGGCGTTGGCGTCCGGGAAATATGTTGTGCCTGTGAGGGCGGCTGCAGATGTTGCGGGAGCGAACTTGGGTAAGTACCTGACACGGGACGGACATCTTGCCAGTGGATGGACCCTGGTGCCTGGACGGCGCCAGGAATAACCTTTGGAGTGGACGTGTCTTCTACTGCGAAGGACGTGCCACTAGACGATGGCAGGGCAGGTGAAGGCCGGCGAACGCGGGTTTTATATGTTGTTTGGATGGGCAGCTTTGAAGCTTCCTCGCTGGTCTTGGGTGTATTCCCTCCCCCGAGCCTAAATTGAGCAATCTGGTCAGGATGTGCCCAATGTCGTTCGGTCTGATTGTCTGACCCTTCCTGTGCCCGCTCTCTTGCAAGTTCAAATGGTGCGAATGGACCTGGGAGATAAGACATTTTCTCATCGAGGGCATCGCTAAAGATACGACCAATGGCGCCAAGTGGCTTGGAAACTACATCCCCGGTCCTTTGAAGCAGTCGGCGCGCATCCTCGCCTATACTCTGTGTTTGAGAGGGAACAGACAACGTCAGTGGCTGAGCGGACTCTTCTCCTGCGTGCGGATAGGGGAGGGGAGATTTGATAGAAGGGGTAAGCGAGGACGTGGACGACGTCGGTGAGGCAGGTAAGGAGGGAGGGAGGGACTGGATGGCTAGTTCGACGTTTCTATGAAGCAGCAGTGAGCACGGGGAGGGACGAGGGAAGGTCACATCCAAGAATGCTCACCGCTCAAATTCGTGTTGAGTGATGTTTGAGACGGATGTGTGGTCCATCGTCTCGATGAACTGGACTGCTCCCATCTACACCGGATCTGGGTTGTAAAAGGATTCAGGATTCGCGCAAACCGTTCATACTCACGAGGCTCGACAAGTAATAGCCCGCCTCACTTTGCAGCTTCGCGGGATTCCGAAAGCGATTTACGAATCTATGGGAGTGCGGTCATCGACGAGCACACGGCGCCAGGACGGGAGAGTGGGCATACTCCACGTTAGAAAGGAGGTGATCCGGGTTTGCTTTGAGGACCACAAAGATGAGGACCGGGATAAACGAGTCTGCTCCTTCGTCTTTTCGCAAGTGACGGAGAAGACCTGGCGATCGAATCGTCAGTTGCGTGTGAGTGGAGTGATTGGAGAAAGGACCGACCAAATATGACCTTGCAGCAATTGAGGATGCAGATCAATTTGTCCCTCGGTGCCTTGTAGTGGTTCACTTTACATAATTCTTTGCGGGGAATGGTCAGGCGGGGATAAGGGTTGGGTGAGACGAAAGACCTTGTTGCGCGAATTCGAGAAAGCCTGGGATGCCTGGTTCTTTGCTCTCTAGCTCAGGAATGTCGAGGTGAGAAGGATTGATCCAATGGAACAGGCTGATTCTCTGTGCGAGGATTCGATCCCGCTCGAGATCGTCTGCAGTTACGGGGCGTGGAGGGGATAGTAGGGGGAGGGAGGGAGTGAAGGTGCTGGAAGGGGGAGTGAATGAGGGGTGGCAGGGTGAGCGCGTGAGGGGACGAACAAGTCGTAGAGCTTATTCATGACGAGTTTCTCCATGCCTTCCATCGCATTCTCGAACTCGGGGTCGGAAGCGTTTCGCCAGACGTCGGATTCTCTCATCTTTGCGGCGATGAACTGAAGAGATGGCACGAGTGAGCTGTGTCAAGCGGGATGTTGGGTGCATGTTCGTACGTTCAAGAAATCGTTGACGACCTTGACTTGGTCGTTGACGGCGAACGTTCTCTTCGCGAAGTTTCCGAGAAAACTGGACGGGGAGCGTCTGTTAGGGGCACGAGGGAGAGGGAGAGCAGGACTCGCGATCTGAGGTACTTTGCGACGGGCTCTGCGCCGCGGGACTTCATCTGGTCGAGAAAGGTCTGGAAGTCGAACTGGGGGTCTCCGTCCCTGGGCGTTGTGGACCGAACGGACGGGGGGCTGCCTGCAGAGTCCATCGACACACGGCGGTTGGGCGTACCTCGGACACACGTGACCGAGAAGATAAAATGGGGAGTTCCTCGCAGCGACCCCGGATCTAACGCACGATGCTCGCAGCGCGCTCGCTCTGACGGCCCTCCCTCGTCCCCAACGTGCCCCTCGACGCCCACCACCGATGGCCATCTATCTTCCCGTCCTGCTTGGCTCCGTGAACGCCATCCCGGACGACTCTGCCCTGTCAGACCTCCCCCGCGGCCAGGTCGACTACCTCTCCCACGAATGGCGCGAGGAGGACGTCTGGCGCTCATGGCGCAACATGACCCGTCTCAAGAACGAAATCGCCAACGGCGTCCGTCTCGAAAACGCCTCCTGGCGCACCTGGTGGAAACAGAGAAATGGCCTAAAAACCGTCACCCCAGAGACACTCAACTGGTCAGTTTCTTCCTCCCTCTCTGATTCTCAAGATCCTTGCCCCGCACCTCTTTGTTTCCCTCGTTTCAATTTCGACCCTCGACCGGGTCCTCGCATCCCAGCCCCGTCTTTACCCCCCGATGCTGACACCTGTCTGTAGGCTCAAAGACTCGGATGTCACCTGGCTCTACGGTCCTCTCCACACGGCAGACCCCACACCAAGGCCCCCCCTCAGCGCCACCGTTGCCCTCGACCTCCCCTCCTCCCCTTCACCCACCCTCGACGCCTCGGTCGGTGCCGTCCGGAAACCCATCTTGAAACATCGGTCCATCTGCGACCTCCTCACGTCCGACTTCCCACTCTCCCCCATGTACAGCCCCCCCGAGTCTGAGGAGGAGGATGTGCCACAGATCATGTCCGACGGTGACCCGGCTTCCCCGCACAAGCTCATCCGCCCGTCGCTCTCCCACACAAAGAGCGACACCCACATCACACGGTGGGGACCAAACCGCGCATTTCGACGGGATTCTCCGCCTCGCGTGGCCCCGAGTGTGGCAGCGGAGATGCCGCCCCCGCGTCCCCTCCAGTCCGACTCCCCCCCTTCTTCCGTCCCCCCCGGCCAGAAACGCAAGCACATCAGCTTCAACACCTTTGTCCAGCAGTGCATCGCCATCGACAAACCGAAAAACAGGCGCTATCACAACTCAAGGTCTTCTCCCAAACTTGGCAATCCCTATCCCCCCGACGACGACGGGTATGTGTCCATTCCCACCTCTCCAGCTGTCACCACACTAATCTCTACCCTCCCTAGCTATGACGAGGACTCCGAAGACGGCATCATCGACGAGGCAGACGAGATCCTCTTTGCAGACGACCAACACCCCGACACCCCCACCCACCCTTCCTATCCCCACGTACCCCATCCCCACCATTCCCCGCCCGCCCACAACGTATCCCCCCCCTCCTCATCCACCTCGGAAGAAGACGACGACGACGACGTCCTTCAAATGCGTGTCCGCCATGCCGCCTCCGCAACCTCTGCCATCCCTCGCTCTCCTTCCCACTCATCCTCCACCTCCTCCGAGTCTTCGCGCTCGCGGCCACCCAAGGCCCGATCTGCGTCCCACATGACCGCCCCTCAGCGTAGGCGTGCCAGCAACGGTTTCATCACCCGCTCCACAAGCACAGATAAGGAATTGGTCACCATTGCCCTCATTGCCCCCACAATCCTCAAAACAAGGATGGATGACGATGGCGATGGCGAACACTCGCCTTACCCACTCCCACATACACACCTCCCCTCGTACGCCAGTCGTGTTCGTGATCCCCATAATGGCAAGGACTGGTCCCCTTATGACCCACACGATTCCCCTGTGGAGCTCGTCTATGTACCCCCATCCTATGCTTACTCTACGTTGGAGGGGAGCGAAGACACAATCGAAGGAGACAGACAGACAGCAGCATACCATGCTAGCCTGACAGATCAGCAGCAGTGGTTCGATCACCCCATGCTGACTTCACCTCTTCCTGTGACACAAGCCCCGGTTGCTCAACAGAAGCACAATGTGGATTCGGCCGACGCTACACAGCTTCTCGCTCAAGCTGTCGATCCCAATGCCATTCACACGCCCCGGCGTGTAGAGGCTGCTTCTACGACCGCAATCGATTGGAGTCCGGCTGGTCCCGATGTCATTGTCAGCTCTCCAGATGGCCACCCAGACGTTCCGCGGTCGACCTCACGTTCGAGATCCCGAAGTAGGTCCCGTTCCCGCACCCCTTCGCCAAATGCGATCATTGCTTCGACCAATACCGCTCCCTCTACTGTCACTTCTCGTCCCAACGCCGCTGCACAGGGTACAAGCGGCGCCTTTCTTGCCCCATCAGATCCCGGTTCTTTACGAGGCCGTTCTGCATCTTCCCCGTCATTGTCTTCCCAGGCACAGGTTGAACAGCTTCGCGGCCGCAGTGTCACGCGCACATCATCGTTTTCAGATCGTGAAAGCCTCAATACTGGCAGTCCACTTGGCAGCTTGAGTCCCGACGGAAATGTCGGGCTCGGCATTGGCAGTGTTGGTGTGAGAGATCGGGAGCGTGACGCGAAAGGCGAGAGGGAGGGTAGACGGACCGCGGAAAGAGGACGAGATCGATGCACGCGAAGATCGCACTCAGGCTCTGGTTCCAGTTTGAGCCCCGAAGGTCCGCATGCTGCTGTGTGCGCTGTCGTGAACCAACCTCGACCGGAGCAGCCGCCTGTTCCTGAGGTGCGAGAGAAGCGTACTTCCGGATCTTGTTCGTCCGGATCTTCTACAATCACCGTTATTCCGCCGTCCACCGCCCGCTTGCCACCACGTCTCATACTCGATGCTAAGCCGATTACTCAAACAAGCTACACCGAGGCGCCGTCCACAACGATACCCATTTCCCCCAGTTACGCGCAAGAGGAACAGGAATCCATCTCGCGTCAACCTACGCCCGCCAACTCGCCAGTTCTTCCCATGCGCTCGCCACCTTTGCCCTCCAATCCGTCCCCAAACCCACACATCGTTCGACATGAACGGAAATCCTCTTCCGGTAGTTCTAGGAGTCCTACCCGAAACGGAGACGACGGGCAGCAGGGCACCCTTGTCGGTCGTGCCGTGGAAATAATGTCCAACGCCGGGGCTTTCTTGGGTTCTTTCTGGCATAGTGGAGCTCCAGGTAGCGTCCCAACCTCATAACCTTTGGTGGCTTAGTGGCTTCTGACCACGTCATCGACCGCTCTTACTTATACTTTGGAATTATTGACCCTTGCTTGGGTCCTACCGTTTTTTTCCACTGTGTCCGCTCCGCTTGTTGTCTTCATTGCATAGTACATATTACCCCTTGGACTTTTCTCTCTCTTTCTCAAGCTCTTCTTTTTTAATCTACGTTGAATTCGTCTTTCTTTTAGGGTACAAATTCAAAGTTTAATAGCGTTTTTGCGTCTACCTCTTTTTTTCGCCCGTAGTAGTGATAGTGGTAGCGCAGGCTAACGCTCGTGTACATACGTGTTGTATCACTCGCCATTCTCTCCGATATCCTATTGGCCTGGATTATTATGGTCGGCCCTGCGCTCCATGACAGTCAACATGCCCGTCCCAAAAGCAATCATCGATCAAATAAAACAAATCATTCCGCCGCTCAATGGGACCCTGCACAAAGGCCAGTCAGGTGCGTCGTCGTCCAGGTTTGTTGGCCTCGTGAGATCAAGACAGGGACAACAGGCAGAGTGGGCGTCCTAGGAGGGGCTCTCGAGTTCGTCATTCCCCCGCGTCCATTTTTTTTCTCGTTGTGCGATCTCTGATGTGACATAGCTACACTGGCGCGCCGTTCTTTGCAGCCATGTCCGCGCTTCGCTTGGTATGATCATCCTACATATAGAGCGACGGGAAAGAGAGTTCTGACACGGACAACGATCCGCGTGGTAAGGGCGCTGACCTCTCGCACGTCATCTGTGCGCCGACTGCAGCCCAGGCGATCAAGTCCTACTCGCCCGACTTGATCGTCCATCCTATCCTCTCCGAAGATGCGTACGTCCTCTCTCCCCCTACATCAATCATACCCACTGATGTCCCCCGACCTGCCCCTTATACAGTCTGCAAGACAGGGTGACGAAAGAGATCGACGGGATCCTCGCACGGCTACACGTTCTTGTTCTCGGCCCAGGCCTCGGCCGCGAAGCCTACATGCAGCACTATGCCCGCACCGCGCTCACCCTCGCCCGCAAGCGCGCCATGTTCGTCGTCCTCGACGCCGATGCGCTCTGGATGGTCGGCCAGCAACTGTCGCTCGTGGAGGGGTACCGACGGGCGGTGATGACGCCGAATGTGGTCGAGTTTAAGCGGTTGAGTGAGCAGACGGGGGTGGGGGACGTGCCGGGGGAGGAGAGGGCGGCTGCGGTGTCGAGACGGCTTGGGGGGGTTGTTGTGTTGCAGAAGGGGGCGAGCGATGTGATTGCGAGCGATACGACGGGGGAGGATGGGGAGGAGGAGAGGGAGGTGGTGCAGGTGGATGTCGAGGGTGGGCTGAAGCGGTGTGGGGGACAGGGGGACGTGTTGAGCGGGTGTGTGGGCACGATGTTGGCGTGGGGCAAGTGTTACGAGGAAGGGGCGTATGGGTGCGTTATGCGTCGCGTCTTTCTGGGGGCTCTGACGGATTGCCGACAGGGATCGCACGCTTCCGGTGTCGAGACTCCCCATCTTGGCCGCGATCGGTGGGAGTATCGTCACGCGTACGAGCAGCAGGAGGGCGTTTCAGGAGGAGGGCCGTGGACTGGTCACCCAGGACATGATACCACATCTGGCGAAAGCATTCACGGAGAGCTTTGGCGAGGACGTATGTAGCTAACCAAGTTAGGGCGATCTGTTCAGACTTGCGAAAACGGCTCGTCACGTGTGGTAGGAGCACAAAAGCGGTCGACCGGGTGGATTTACGAGGATCCATCCGCGTTCCGTCTTGCAACGATGGCTCAGCATCAGGTCAAGGAAATACCCACCAAACCCTGTGAAGGTCAGAAACCTGGCACGTCGGGGCTGAGGAAGAGGTCTGTATCCCAACCAGCGATCCTCACTCGAACTAACGGCCCACAGGGTCAAGGTGTTCCAACAACCCGTACGCGATCGACGTGTTCCCTTTGAGAGATCGTCCCCTCGCTCAAGCACTCTCTTGTAGAACTACACCGAAAACTTTGTCCAGTCCATCCTCGATTCGATCAACGCACAGGGTGCAACGCTCGTCATCGGCGGCGACGGTCGTTACTTCTCCCCAGAGACCGTCCAGACCATCCTCAAGATCGGTTCCGCCAACGGTGTCAAAAAGTTCATCGTCGGCAAAGACTCGATCTTGTCCACCCCCGCGGCGTCCAACGTGATCCGAAAGTACAAAGCGGACGGTGGCATCCTCCTCACGGCGAGTCACAACCCTGGCGGTCCCGACAATGACTTTGGAATCAAGTACAACGTGTCCAACGGTGGACCTGCACCCGAGAACGTGACGAACAAGATTTACGAGGTCACGAAGACGATCGTGAAGTACAAGGTCGTCGAGGCTGCGCCCGTACGTCGCTGCGGTATCGTCGTATTCAATACATGACCTCACCCCGTACGCCAGGTCGATCTTTCAAAGATCGGCGAGACGACCTACGGACCCTCCCAAGTGCAGATCATCGACTCTGTCACCGATTACGTCATCTTGTTGAAAGAAATCTTTGATTTCGCGCTCATCAAAGCGTTCCTCCAGAACAATGCAGAGTCCTTCCGCGTCCTGTTTGACGGTCTGCATGGTGTCACTGGTCCTTACGCGCGTGCGATTTTCATCGAGCAGCTGGGTCTCCCCGAGGCTGCGATCCAGAACTGCGTCCCGTTGCCAGACTTTGGCGGAGGACACCCCGACCCGAACTTGACTTATGCGCATTCGCTTGTCGAGGTTGTGGATAAGAACGGTATCCAGTTCGGTGCTGCGAGTGATGGTGATGGTGATAGAAACATGATCTACGGCAAGGGCGCATTCGTCACGCCGTCAGACTCGGTCGCTATCATCGCGGACTGGGCGCACGTCATTCCCTACTTCAAGAAAGGTGGCGTGAAAGGTCTGGCGCGTAGCATGCCGACTAGCAAGGCCATCGATCTCGTTGCACAGAAAAAGGGTCTCGAATATTTCGAGGTGCCTACTGGTAAGTCATTTAACTGACATACACTCGCTTGGATTACCGATTTCTCTGATAGGCTGGAAGTTCTTTGGGAACTTGATGGACGCAGGACGCCTCTCTATCTGCGGAGAGGAATCTTTCGGAACAGGCTCAGACCATATCCGTGAAAAGGATGGACTGTGGGCGGTTGTCGGTAAGTATGACCCCGTCCCGTATTTCGGCGGTAGCTTACATCTGGACCCGAAGCGTGGCTGAACATTCTTGCCGCCGCCAACAAGGAGTCTCCTAACAAGCTCATTGGCATTAATGAACTTCTCCAGAAGCACTACGCCGTCTACGGCCGCTCATTCTTCAGTCGCTATGACTATGAAGAAGTTTCCTCGGAAGGTGCAAACAAGCTGGTCGCACGTCTGAACGAGTCCATCAAGACCTCCTCGTTCGCAAACACGACCCATCGCTCAAAGAGCACGGGCCAAGATTATAAGATCGCCTCTGTCTCGAACTTTTCATACACCGATCCCATCGACAAGAGCGTCAGCGCGAACCAGGGCCAGGTCGTATTGTTCGATGACGGCTCGAGAGTGGTGTTCCGACTTAGCGGTACGGGCAGCGCGGGCGCCACGGTCAGGATGTACGTCGAGCGATACGTCGGACCAGATGCAGGGGAGGAATTGAGCAGGAACACTGCAGAGGGTCTCAAGGGTCTCATCGAAGTAGCATTAAAGATCACGAACCTCAAGGAGTTTTTGCAACGGGACGAACCTACGGTCATTACGGTGCGTTTTAAAAAAAATCAGTTGTTTCCCCACGCTGAATCGCCGACTCACGACATGGTTTTTAGTGATTGCTCGATGCCAGAAAGGAATGGGTGTGCCTTTTGAATATTTGATTTGTACGATGGTGTGCGATAGATTTTGATTTCTTTTTTTGTTATCTTGTTGGCAAGGGGCTCGCCGGGATCAAGGAAGCCCGGTTGGTAGGCATCTTCTCTCATCTCCGACCAATCACCGTCGGACCGAAAAGTACGCAAGTTGACCCCCAGTTTAATGGGGAGGGTGCCATGTCGAACGGCGAACAGAAGACAGAGGATGGCATGCACGGAAGCTGCCGGGTGTTATAGCCTGCAGGGGGGATTTCCGCGTCAGGTTGATCTGCAACGTTGGGATCGAATTGAGGTAACTACGAGAATTCTGCCATGTTTGTACGAGGTTGCCGAATCCCCACGAGGAAAGGGGTCATAGCAGAAGAAGAGACGGCTTATCTTCCTGCGACTCTTGTGGTCTGCGCGAAAGAGATTAGTTATGCAAGGAAGCGGTACGACCATGAGTGGAAGGGGGATAGCATCCGCTGGACGGCGCCCCGGGCGGTGGGAGAGGCGTAGTAGGACTCTCCGGATATAGCTCATCAATTGTATGATATATGAAGTGATCATGACGTTTTGAAGGGCATGCGCTGCCCATGGATACACTCGGTCGACGTTCATGACCGTCCGCAGCACCTCTGGACTAAAAAAAGTTCCATGCGGGTTGGAGTGCTGCAACGAAAAGATCAACGCGACTCGCAGCGCTACTATACCCAAAGTGAAGTGGAAATTAAAAACACGTCTTATGCGTCTCCACATCTAGATTTGCGAGGATAGGCGGCGACTCGGCGACTCGGCGAGATTGAAAAACTACTTACCTGGAAACAGTCAAGTTGTCAGTGCCTCAGTACAACCATGTTGTACATATGATGCCAAGGAAGACCTTATAAAGTGGCTCGAACTTCAAGCTTCAGGCCTGGCAGCCAAGCGTCATCAAGGCATTATGGGTACATACTCAAGCTACAGCATATCCTAGGCTGGCTCGTTGCAAATCTGCATCTTGTGGTTCAAAACAGCATTGCCGAGTCATACTAGTGGATACTCATGAACGATTTCGGGCGATTCATCCGAATGCGTCAGTGTTCGTCTCCTCTGTTCCGTTTCTATTCCGCAACTTACTCATTTCGTGATGCGAAATGATCCTACATATCTCCCTGGCGCCGTTATATTAACGACCCAGGGGTTAAGCATGGTTCAGGGTATTGGCCCATGCGAATAGAGCCGTCATCATGTGGGTTCTATAAAGTCAATACTTATAAACGGTACCCTATTTCATGCTCGGTCCTCCTCGTTCTTTCCTTCAACCCAATTTTCCTCTTCTAGGATCATTCCGAGTCTTTTCATCGTCAACGAGCCTTGCGATGTATCCTCTTTTCGTTTGCATCTTGGTCGCGATTCCCTTTGCCACTCTGGTGCGTGCTCACAACACCGGGTCGAGTTCTCATTACGAGACCGCCCACCGGAGAGCGAACAAGACATATTCCGTCAAAGATTGGTATCAGGGTTCTAATTTCTTCTCGTACGTATTTGTTTTGCACGTACCGTGTCATTCACGGCCCGGCCTGACCCACTCTAGAACCTGGTCATTCTTCACCGGGGCAGACCCTACGAATGGCAATGTGAATTATCTAAGCATGCAAGATGCACAGGCCCAGGGACTCGCATACGTGGATAGCACGACCAACGCTCTTGTCCTTGCCGTAGACTCCACGAGTTCTGTCCCTGCTGGTGGGAACCGTAATTCGTGAGACGTTGTGTTCGTTTGGCCCCGTGTCGATGGATTGATAAAACATTCAATTGACAGCGTTCGCATCACGTCGAACAATGTGTATACAGGTGGTTTGTTTATTCTGGATGCAGCCGCGATGCCGGTCGGTTGTGGTACGTGGCCCAGCTTCTGGGTTCGTCGTTCGTTTTTGTTTGGACGAGACGACGCGACTGAATCGTTGTTGACTGCAGACCAACGGACCTAACTGGCCTTTGGCCGGAGAGATCGATATCGTGGAAGGCATCAACAATCAGGCGAACAATCAGATGACGCTGCACAGTGGGACATCGCAGTCTTGCAAGATCGACACGACCAACGTGGGAGCGTTCACTGGTCATCTCCTCAATGCGAATTGTTACAGCACACCGACCGCCGATGCTGGATGCTCTATCTCTGACAGTAGCACGACTTCGTTCGGCTATGGGTTTAACGGTATTGGGGGAGGTGTCTTTGCCTTCCTGTGGGACACGACGGCTGGCATGTCGATGTGGCACTTTGCCCGCGGAAACATCCCTGCGGATATCGCCAACAAAACGCCTACACCTGCAAATTGGGGTAAACCAGGGGGCTTTTGGAGTGCTGCGACGTGCAACATCTCTGCCAACTTCTATGATCACTCGATGATCATCGACACTACCATCTGCGGCGGCTGGGCTGGACCTTCTTACGGCAGTTCTGGTTGCCCTGGGACGTGTTCTTCGATGGTTGCGAACGCGACCAACTTTGTCAGTGAGTTGGTTGACCTCTTTTCATGTTGACCTCTTTCACTCAATTCGCCCTTTAGATGCCAAATGGATAATCAACTACGTCGCCGTCTACCAATAAGCAATCGTGGCATCGTGTGGAGGTCAGGCCTCCAATTCATTCGTTTAATTGATACCACATGATGCATTGTTATCGCGCCGCAAATTATATCTTAAATACCCTTCAGAAATATGCAATCTCGTTGATGTTTTGTGCATTCGCATGTTACATATTTATGCAACGAGTCTTATTGTGTGCAACATAGACATAGCACAACGATTCTTTTTTTTTTCTTATTTACTCCATGACGTGAAACCTAGTGCCAATAGGGGCGATACAAAGCGATACTCGAGACGTGGATTTTCCATGTTGTACAACCCAGATGAGTCTGATCTGGACCATGACCAGACCAGCTACCATGCACCCTCGAAGCTACCGAACAGTACTACTACTAAGTGCACCGCACGGTCAGTCGTCAGTGGCCACAATATTACTCGGCCAGGACCGACTTACGCTCGTGGAATATGCAATACTAGTCTAGGTCAACAGATTTCCCGTCCACTCTACTGGTACAATATGTACGCTAGTGGGTGCTGGCCCGCTATGTGAGCCTGCCTACTGCCGCATCTCAGGGTTTCATATCTGAGTCCTGACGCTCCGGATTCCCCGCCGCGTTCTCGGCCCGATCGTGGTTTTTTGTGGCTTCGACAACTTGAATTGGCTCTCACAATTGCTGATGGCTCGCTGCCTACTACCACACTCAGGCTGGAACCCGAACCTTCAGAGACTGAGCGAGCAGCACGCGAACGACGGACCCGCGAGCAAGATTTGCTCGCGATTGCCAGTGAGACCAAGTTTGAAAGATACGCAGACTTTCTCATAATGCATAAGGTAGTAAGCTCATACTGCATAGGCATCGGGGAGCTGCACTTGAGGCCCTCCCAGCCAAAACGCACCCTAATAATGCATAATGTCACAATGCATCAACATTGATCGCTCCCGACGCTATGCATTATGACACATGAGAAAGTCTACTGTACCGAGCCGCTGGCACGATCAACAACATGGATGAACTACTTGATTTTCATATACTAGTGTACTGGCAGGTAAGTGTCTATCCATCACGAATAACTATGATATTATTGCAGGCTCACAAACATGTCCGATGATCCGCTACTCTACCGGATCACACTCGACGTTCTCCCTGCGCAGACATCGGCGGTGCCTTGTAAACGCGTGTTTTCATCAGGGAATGAGACTGATACCAACCGCCGCAACAGCCTTTCGCCTGACATGATGAAGATGCTACAGATACGGAAGTACGTCATGTTCTGACATGCTGTTGTTCGAGAATAATTACGAGCACGAATTGCAACAGATTATTTTGAGTCGTCTCATTTAGTTCTCTTACATTACTACTAATCCACCCGCAGTGAAGCTGTGTGATAACTCACAATTCCGTACACTCGCTATTTTCGTTGAGTGTGATCTTGCACCTCACCTCACCTCACCTTTACAAACTTAAAGCCTAGCTGAGGTGCGCACCACCTTTCCTCAAGGTGACCTTTACCTCACCTTCCGGCAGCACTATTCTGGTGGATCATCGTGAACGGTTTCGGGCGATTTATCTGTATGTGTCGGTGTTCGTCTCCACTGTTCCGTCTCTATTCCGCAACTCATCTTGTGATGCGAAATGATCCTACATATCTCCCTGGCGCTGTTGTATGAATGACCCAGGGGTTCAGGGTATTGGCCCACGCGAATAGAGCCGTCATCATGTGGGTTCTATAAAGTCAATACTTATAAATGGTACCCTATCTCATGCTCGGTCCCCCTTGTTATTCCCTTCAGCCCAGTTTTCCTCTTCTAGGATCATTCCGAGTCTTTTCATCGTCAACGAGCCTTGCGATGTATCCTCTTTTCGTTTGCATCTTGGTCGCGATTCCCTTTGCCACTCTGGTGCGTGCTCACAACACCGGGTCGAGTTCTCATTACGAGACCGCCCACCGGAGAGCGAACAAGACATATTCCGTCAAAGATTGGTATCAGGGTTCTAATTTCTTCTCGTACGTATTTGTTTTGCACGTACCGTGTCATTCACGGCCCGGCCTGACCCACTCTAGAACCTGGTCATTCTTCACCGGGGCAGACCCTACGAATGGCAATGTGAATTATCTAAGCATGCAAGATGCACAGGCCCAGGGACTCGCATACGTGGATAGCACGACCAACGCTCTTGTCCTTGCCGTAGACTCCACGAGTTCTGTCCCTGCTGGTGGGAACCGTAATTCGTGAGACGTTGTGTTCGTTTGGCCCCGTGTCGATGGATTGATAAAACATTCAATTGACAGCGTTCGCATCACGTCGAACAATGTGTATACAGGTGGTTTGTTTATTCTGGATGCAGCCGCGATGCCGGTCGGTTGTGGTACGTGGCCCAGCTTCTGGGTTCGTCGTTCGTTTTTGTTTGGACGAGACGACGCGACTGAATCGTTGTTGACTGCAGACCAACGGACCTAACTGGCCTTTGGCCGGAGAGATCGATATCGTGGAAGGCATCAACAATCAGGCGAACAATCAGATGACGCTGCACAGTGGGACATCGCAGTCTTGCAAGATCGACACGACCAACGTGGGAGCGTTCACTGGTCATCTCCTCAATGCGAATTGTTACAGCACACCGACCGCCGATGCTGGATGCTCTATCTCTGACAGTAGCACGACTTCGTTCGGCTATGGGTTTAACGGTATTGGGGGAGGTGTCTTTGCCTTCCTGTGGGACACGACGGCTGGCATGTCGATGTGGCACTTTGCCCGCGGAAACATCCCTGCGGATATCGCCAACAAAACGCCTACACCTGCAAATTGGGGTAAACCAGGGGGCTTTTGGAGTGCTGCGACGTGCAACATCTCTGCCAACTTCTATGATCACTCGATGATCATCGACACTACCATCTGCGGCGGCTGGGCTGGACCTTCTTACGGCAGTTCTGGTTGCCCTGGGACGTGTTCTTCGATGGTTGCGAACGCGACCAACTTTGTCAGTGAGTTGGTTGACCTCTTTTCACGTTGACCTCTTTCACTCAATTCGCCCTTTAGATGCCAAGTGGATAATCAATTATGTCGCCGTCTACCAATAAGCAATCGTGGCATCATGTGGAGGTCAGGCCTCCAATTCATTCGTTTGATTGATACCACATGATGCATCGTTATCGCGCCGCATAATCATATCTTAAATACTCTCCAGAGATCTACAATCTCATTGGCATTTCGTGCATTCGCATGTTACATATTTACGCAACGAGTCTTTGGTGTGCAACATAATGCAATGCTTTTTATTTATTTCTTATTTGTTCCAATGAAACATGAGTGACCTAGTGACTCCCGGGCAGCGGGTAGCATGGCGGTCAAAGTGCACAAATAATCCGCAGCGCGCGCACATTATGGGAGCGCGCTACTTTCGGACTTGGTTGTTTACAGTTCTCATACTAATCACTAGTAATCCAAGTTTGAAGTAAACACCATTATCATTGAGATCATACTCCGAGGACTCGGACTCGGATGATACTCGTTGCTAGTAAGTAAGTAACCTGAGCCTGCATGCGAGACAGTACTGCCAGTTGTATATGTGTCACAGACTTTAGGCATTGTCATGGGTATGGGTAACCCGTGGCCTGGTACCCTTGATACCCGTAGGTTTAGGATTCAGTCGTTTTCTGTCCGAGTCGTCCCTTGTTCTCACTCTCGCCGTGCGCCGTCGACACCGTTTAGTTGACGCTGACATTGTCACACTGGCTACGTTCGAGCGGTGCCCATATCATATATGGTAAGTCGCGGTGTCCCCCCTTTTTTTCCGGTACTGCATCGTCATTCCAAGGCACAACAGCTAGATCAATGTTTAGCACAGACCCAAACATCACTCTAAATGTGGGGGTTGGACTTGAAGTTTAGTTTCGAGTTTGAGTGGCAGTAGAATTTGATGTTTCGTCAAAGGGCCATGTGGTGGCGAAAACTTGAAGTTTGTGCGCTCGCTTTGTCTCGTCCAATATGTGAGTCCAAACAATAAGTTTCGACATGGCTCACACAGCCGTCCAAATTTGGTGTAGTGACGAACATATAGAAAATTATTATTTTTCAAGTTTCGACCGCGTTTAAATACATCGCCCACTCAGCATCGCCAATCTGGAGGATGATCAGTGCATCCGACATGCAATAATCCCTTGCTTGAAACCTTCTGCACTAGCTTCACATTTGTTCACTTGTTCACTTGAAAAATAATAATTTTCTATATGTTCGTCACTACACCAAATTTGGACGGCTGTGTGAGCCATGTCGAAACTTATTGTTTGGACTCACATATTGGACGAGACAAAGCGAGCGC